>CACVBM020001478.1:0-20127 GCA_902728155.2 Microthlaspi erraticum
AACGAAATTGAAAAAGAAACAATACAAATAGAAAACTAACAAAATAATTATTAAGTAACTAAATAATATTGACAAAGAAAATTTTATAATGGACTGATCTTCTAATATTAATTAGTTTAATTTTCCATGTTTGGTTAGGTAAAAAATATTAAAAATAAAGATTTCAGCATGGAATAATCAAAGTTTCATAAAATAATGAGTCGATTAGATTTAGATACATGTAAATCTTTCTATTTCATATCATGAATTCAAAATAAAAATGTAAAAGACTACATATCTTTATTTAGAGATTTGTTATCGGGTTTTTAATATTATTTTCTTATTTTTAAAATTTATCAAATTTTGTTTCATATTCTTCCGTGATTTAAAAAATAAAATAAAAAAAATAAATAAACCCGCGTATACGTGGGGCCTAATCTAGCTCTAGCTTCTTTCTTGCCAACAAGTTTAAGTTTCCCTTACTTTAAATCATATCAATATTTATTTAAAAATTATAAATCTATTCCAATTTCTTCTTGGCATTCTTATTGTTTTAGTTCTTTTTTTTTATGGGGAGATTGCTAAGATAAAATGAAGACTTAATATGTTCTTTTGATCGCGTAAAATGAAATACTGATATTATTACAAAACGTGGACAACAAGATGACATTTCCTAATTCCTTGTCCTAAACCCTATATAATACAAGTCTCATAGTTACGTAGACTAGAGCAAGCATCTTTTTTACCATTTCTTTCATTTTCTGGTCTTCTTTTCAATTAAAAAAACATCTAAATCATGAGTAATCCGGCTCCGGTGATGAACAAACACGTGATTGTTCAGATTCCCTCTTCTCAGTTTCCTGAAACATCAAATCCGGAATTCACCAGTCAAGAAAAGCAGCCAAATTTGTTTATACGTCTTGTGAATTTACTTTTCTTTCGTACAAAAAATCAAAGAAAAATAGATTACTTCGTGTGACTGAGGACGACAAAGACAAATAACTAACTAAAGCCTTTTTTGTGTAGTACGAAATAAACTTTCAACCGAATCAACTCCTAGTAAAAAAATATATTTGTTTTAACTTTCTTATTGTATGATGTTATTGGTTCCTATATGTATTTGTTAATCTAAATGAAAGAAGACATGGCTCGAGAGAGAAATTGGATATCCTTTATATAAATAAAGTTTTATTGACGATTGTATATATTGTGTGCTCTTCTCCTACCAATGATTTTAATGAATATTGCCTGGAGTTTAAATTTCTCCAACACCGAAACATGAGGTGAGAAAGAACCTCATGATCATGTATGAGTTGATATCAAAAGAAGCCATGAATGATCATCGAGCTTCTTTCTCATCTCATGTTTCGGTGGTTGAAAAATGTAAACTCTTAAACAAAGAGTGCAACAAGAGAATCTATGATTCTTCTTTTCTCAAACTCAAACTCCAAAAAAGTGAAAAAACCAATTCACTAAGACACAAAAAAACAAGAAGAAGTGAAGGAAATTGTTGTATGTGTTCGACGATGAAGAGAAGGAGAGTCAAGGCTTTGCTTATAAAGGCCAAGCTTTAAACGTAAACAATAAAGTGGAAGATTTCTCTTTAATGAAAAAATATTCTCTAATAATGATGCGAGCAAAAATGATGTTATAAAATCAAGCATGCATGTAAACTTTCTTTATCAAACCAATTTACGTTACTCTAACGTTACACTACGTAATGAATTAAGTTACTATACAAAATTGATATTTCTCTTATTTGTCAATACCTCCTTACAGTTTCACTATATTGTTGTTTCTTGTTTATGCCTCTAATAATTGTTTCATGATAATAGGGGGATGAATCTCAAGTTTTTAAATCCTACAATCATCCTCTCTAAATCTCTTTCACGTCTCAAGATTCTACGGTTTAAATGAAAACAGACACACCATTTAAACCTAATAACACACAAGCAACAACGCAATAATAACCTGAACAAGTCTTGCCAACTTTCAGTTCTTCTTAAACAGAGAGCAAACACAAAAACTCAAAAGGCTGTTTAAGGTGGGCATGAATGAAACATGAACGGAGCTTATAGTTAAATCTCATTACGCAAACAAGCTTCTTATTCGAACATTACCACTCATTCTTCTTCTTCTTCTTCTTCTTCTTCATCTTCTTCTTCTTCTTCTTCTTCTTCATCCTCATCTCCTTCTTCTTCATCATCTTCTTCTTCTTCTTCAAGATGATCATCCTCAGTCTCTTCCCCTTTTCCTTTTACAAGATAACACAAAGATGGTATCAGACAAATCAAATAAGAGACTGCAATCAACACAATATATCTCCTTTACAACGCTAACACAATATATTTACCTGATGCTTTAGCTGAGGGAGGCTCAATGACCGGAGGAAGCAACCTCGGAACTCCAGTAGCTTCAGGCCAAGCAGATACCTCAGGAACATCATTGAATTTGGCGGCGTAATTTTTGTGATACCGTTCAACAGAGTAACAGTCATCTACATATTGCAAAGGATTGATTTTTAGCTTATCGCAGACAGCTAGAGCGTGCACACATGGAGAGTTGCTCCTTTGAAACTCCCCACAAGTGCATGTTAAGTCATTCAACTGAACAATCTCGCAGCTCGAGTCATCCTCCGACCGATCCACAGAAAGCCCTCTCCTAAAAAGCACTGTCCTCTTCTTTTTCTTCGAGGTCGTTGTGACCTGAAACGCACCATCTCTCTCCAACGGCTTCACAACGCAAGTAACTGAGCCTGTTGTGAACTTTTCAAGCGTGACGAATTCTGTGTACACATGGCCTCGGTTAAGAGAGCAACGGCTTAGGCTAAAAGACTCTTGGAAATTGTCTCTCATCTCACCAAACTGAAGCATCACGCCACATGCCATTCCAACTTTCGGAAACCTCTCACAAACCGCAAAGAGAGCTATAGTGTTGATCGTCATGCTTCCGTATCTCCGACGACTAACGTCATGAGACAGAGCCCACTGCTGCGGAGGAAACTTATCCAACCATTCCCAAGCTTCTTGGTTCTTCTCTTTCATCTCCTTCATGTAAGAATCAAACTCTTCCTTCTTCCACGTGGATCCAGCCTTCTCGACAAGGTTTCTCAGTTTGTTGTCTTTAAAAACGCCATGGAACTGGGAGGACAAATGATCAAGACAGAACACGTGGTAAGCCCAAGGCTCTTGCCACTGAGACTCCGGTTCGTTAACAACAGCGACTATGTCCGGATGGGGACTGGTTCTCAAGCAAAGTCCTTTCCTTTGAGTAACCTTCTCTCTAATTTTACCAAGAAACCAACGCCAACTATCAACAGTCACTTCTTTAGTAACCGCAAACGCAAGCGGCAAGTATTCATTTTACAAACAGTCTAAGTGAAGTGAATATGAAAGATTCAGTGACCCAAACAGATTTACAGTGTCTAATACAGTAACGAATATTTGAATATTTCATTCTATCTTCGTAATTCGTCATATATGCAAATGAAATACGGTAATGTCTATTTATGAATTTTGAATCAAAAAAACAATTAATTCGATGAGATTCTTAAATATTTTAAAATATTGTCGTTGTTGTTTTCCCCCTCTCTTTAGTTTTAAGGAAATATCTCAAATAAGGAAAAAAAAATTAGAGGAAACTCTTGGAATTGTTAACCAAAATCCTGAAAACAAAAAGGAAATAGGGTTACAAAAATCGTATATATAAATACCTAATTGTTGTCCCAAGTAGCCACCAACACAAACAAACCAATATTCATCTTTTATATTATAGATTGGCACTTCATACACGAACACTTCGTGATTCTCTACTTCTTTCCTTCTTCTTTTCTTCGACAAGATCATGAGATCTCCGGTGGTAGATCAAGACATGATTCAAGAAATCATCTCTCGTCTTCCAGCTTCGGATGTTGGAAAGTCAAGGCTCCTGAACAAAGAAACCAACGAGAGAAGCTACGAGTCGTGGTTCCTCAACCTAAACCTCCATAGAACCAATTCTATCTCAGGATACTTCGCGCAATACTACGGAGAAGGATACAAATACAAGAACAGATTTATCCATGAGAGGAGAGGTTTCGAGAACAATAAAGTCTCGATCGATTTTCTACCACCAGGAAACGTCAAAATCGAAGCTTGCGACGCAAGTAACGGGATCATGCTGTGTGCTCTTGAAACAGGACCAAGTGCGCCGGAGTTTATAGTCTGCAAACCAACGACAAAGCAGTACCAGATCATACCGGATCCCATAATGCAGAATCTCGCCGTCTCGTTCGGTTTAGCGGTAATCCAATCAAACCCTTTCAGGTACAAAATACTTAGGCTTTCCCCTATGAAATATGTACCCAGAATAAACAACCGGAATCACAGAACGTTCGCGTGCGAAGTGTTCGATTCCGGTTCGTTTTCTTGGAAGAGGATTAAAAATCTGCGTATACCAAGAAACGACGGTCTTGCTCTTACAGAACCGGTGGAAGCTGCTGGTTTCTTCCACTGGTTATCATGGGAGGAGAAAGTGATCCGGTTCTGTCTCCAAACCGAGTCTTGGTCTTTCTTTCAAACACCGAAGTTCGGTATTTCTCCTAAACTGGTCAGGTACGAAGGGAAGCTAGGTGTGATTCGTTCGTGGTTTAAGGATACTGGTGAGAAATTTTACCGGTTGTGGGTTTTAGAGAGAAGTTGTGAAAAGTTGTGGGTAGAAGTGAAAGATGTTAAAAACATGGGGATAGGAGAGAACGTTTTGTGGACTCAATGCAACGACGTCGTGACGTTTTCTGCATGTGATCGTCTTTTCTCCTACGACACAAACACTGAGAAGGTGAATATCTTTCACGTAAAGAAGGTTAATTACGTTTGTTTCCCGTTTTGTTCTGATTACGAGAAGGTTGATCTGGATCAGAATGTGAAAGAAGAGGATGATGCGCCAAATGCAATTTAATTAGTCAAAGCCAACGTGATTGGTTTATCTCAAAATATATGTCATTTTGTAATCTGTTTGTTGTTTCAATTTACAAGTTTATCTCTAGTGAAAAAAAAAAACTTGAAATCTTTATAATTTGTTTGTTGAAAGAATGTAAGACTAAGTTCTATCTATATAATTCAGAAACTTTTGTTCCACCATATTTTCGTTATGATATAATGAAGTAAAGAGTGATGATTCAATTCAATGACCGCAAACCGATTTTCATTTTAATTTCCACTAATACAGTAATACGTAATGAGTTTTTTCATTGCATTTGGTTTATAATTTTAGAATCTTGGTAATATGTAAACCATTACAATCATCAGTGAGAATAGAGATACATTTTTACGGAATCATTACAATCATAGAAGTCCCAAACCATTAAGATTTGAATGGTTAGTGAGTGGATTGCTCTGGCCAATCAGGCTTCAATTAGAAAGTGAGAAAGACCAATGCGACTGAAGTTAAAGACCAGTACGATGGAGAGATCATATCGATATCTTCTCTGCCTACAGTTTAGGGTCATTGAAGACTGAGAGAGGGACCCTGAGAATGATCATGAACATAGACATCTTGTTACCAATAGTAGTAAATATCTTTATGTTCTTTTGTGCAAAGATATCTGTATGTAATTTTACTCTTTCCGGCAAGAATAATTAGGTTAAAAATCATGTTTGTGTTGTGTAAAATCGATATTGTACAACTTAAAACCTTTAAAGCGATATACGATTAGGATTCTAACAAACATAATTTTATTTATTTCCTAAAAAGATGTAAGAAGGTCTATTATATGATTCAAACAGTCTAAGTGAAGTGAATAATTAAGATTCAATGACCCAAGCAGATTTACCGTGTGCACTAATACGGTAACGGATATTTATTCTATCTAGGTAATTCGTCATATATGCAAATGAAATACGGTATTGACTATTTCTAAATTTTGAATCACAAAAATAATTAATTCGATGAGATTCTTAAATATTTTAAAATATATAAAAAAAAAATTGGCGGGGGATTCTTTCTCGTTAATTAGTGTTTTTTTCCCCTCACTTTTGTGTTCAGGAAATTTCGCAAATAAGGAAGAAAAAAAGAGAGGAGCCTCTTGGAATTGTTACCAAAATCGTGAAACAAAAAGAAAATAGGATTACAAAAATCCTATATATAATAGACCTAATTATTGTCCCAAGTAGCCACCGAACAAACAAACCAATATTTGCCTTTCATTATACATTCTCTCATTAATCTCTTTCTCTAGGCGATCATGGCTTCTTTTGAAATCAACGTAGACATGATACTTGAGATTCTTTCTCATTCTCATGTTTCGGTGGTTGAGAAATCTAGACTCTTGAACAAAGAGTTCAACAAGAGAACCCACGACTCTTCTTTTCTAAAACTCAAACTCAAAAACATCAATTCTGTTTCCGGTTACTTCGTGGAGTACAACAAGAGCTTAACTCCTCTATTCACTTTTATCAAAAATGACGGAATCATTCCTCACGGGTCTGAGATCTCTCTGGATTTTCTACCACCAGGAAGAATACACATCAAAGCTTGTGACGCAAGTCATGGGGTTTTGGTGTGTGTTAATGATCTTCCGGTTAGAGGAAGACATCCCAAGTACATGGTCTGCAAACCAACAACGAAACAGTACCAGATCATACCGAGGCCAAAAACCCGGCATTTCACAATCGCGTTCGGTTTGGTGGTGATGAGAACTGATCCTCTCCGGTATAAAATCATATCAGGCTCTCGCCTTCCAATGCGAACAGGAGGTACAACTCCAATTTTACTCTCGTTTGTGATGTTTTCGATTCCGATTCGTTTGCATGGAGGCGACTATCAAAGAACGTGGAACTACCGGCAGAAGATATGCCAGGTGTAAGAATGTCCGAACCCGTTGCTGCTTACGAGTTCTTGCATTGGTTAACGGCCAACAACAACGTGTTACGGTTTTGTCTGAAAACCGACACTTGGTCGTTTCTCGCGGTTCCTGAGCATCTAGCGAGCGAGAAGTCTCTAAAACTGGCAAGGTACGAAGGGAAGCTTGGGGTATTCAGATCAAGATCCAAGGAATATCATGAGATATGGGTTTTAGAGAGCAGTTTGGGGAGTTCTTGGGTGAAAGTGAAAGAGATTAAAAGTATGGGGCTCGAACCGGTGGGAATCTTGAGCAACGACGTCGTAACGCTGGTTGACAAGGAAAAGTTCTTGTACAATTACAATATGAATAACGGGAAGTCTCAGAAGCTACAAATTAGGTCTCCAAGATTTTCTCCTTATATGGTTGCGAACTCGAGTTATTTCCATCTCTGTTCTGACTTCAAGAGAGTTAAATTTGGCGGGAGATCCAACGGCTATCAACAAGACAAGTCACTTTGAGTATGAAAAAAAAATGATAGTCGTTTGTGATGTTATACATTTTATTATTTTGTTGTTGTTTTTCGCGTTAATTATCACATTTCTCTTGTATCAATATATGATGATTCAGTAAAGTAATCAAGTTTTTTACATTTCCAAATCCACCGAGAATAAAATTAACAAACCGGATTGATTCAATGCAATGTCTAACATGAACCGGTTTGATCCAAAGTCTGGTTTGGTTCGACCAAAATCTATCCAATTTCAAGTTCTTCTTCTTACTAAAAAACGGGAAACCCAAAACTCAAAGCTCAAAAGGCAGTTTGTTAAAGCCGGCAAGAAGAATCCTAAGAAGGTTATGATAAATTCATATACAGAGCAAACTGCTTGCTTTAATTCTTCTAATTCTTCATCATCATCATCCTCTAATTCTTCATCATCATCATCCTCTTCAGTATGTAATTTTACTCTTTCCGGCAAGAAGAATTAGGTTAAAAATCATGTTTGTGTAGTGTAAATAGGTTAAGGCATTGGCTCTTTTGATATTGTACAACGGAAAACCTTTAAAGCGATATACGATTAGGATTCTAACAAGCATAATTTTATTTATTTCCTAAAGAGATGCAAGAAGTTCTAATTAATATATGATTCAAACAGTACAAGTGAAGTGAATATGAAAGATTCAATGACACAATGACACAAACAGATTTAGTTTACAGTGTTGTCCACTAATACGGTAACGAATATTTCATTCTATCTTGGTACGTAATTCGTCATATATGCAAATGAAATACAGTAATGACTATTTAAGTATTTATAAATTTTGAATCACAAAAATAGTTAATTCGATGAGACTCTCAAATATTTTAAAATATAAAAAAGGACAATTTGGCGGGGGTTCTTTCTCGTTAATTAGTGTTTTTTTCCCTCTCACTTTTGTTGCGTTAAGGAAATTTCGCAAATGAGGAAGAAAAAAGAGAGGAGTCTCTTGGAATGATTACCAAATTCGTGAAACAAACCGATTTACATTGTCCACTAATACGGTAACGAATATTTCATTCTATGATTATATCTAGTAATTAGATTTTTTTTTTAAGTTGAATCACAATTTTTTAAAAATTTAATTCAGTGAAATTCTTAAATATTTAAAATAAAAAGACAAATTGGCGGAAGTTTCTTCTCGTTGTTGTTTTCCCTCACTCGTTTGTTATAGTTTAAATTAAGGAAATATCTCAATTAATAAGGAAACTCTTGGAATTAGTCCCAAAATCGTTAAACAAAAAGGAAATAGGGTTACAAAAATCGTATATATAAGAGACCTAATTGTTGTCCCAAGTAGCCACCGAGCAAACAAACCAATATTTGTCTTTCGTTAATACATTCTCTCAATAATCTCTTTCTCTCGACGATCATGGCTTCTTTTGAAATCAACGCAGACATGATAACTGAGATTCTTTCTCATTCTCATGTTTCAGTGGTTGAGAAATCTAGACTCTTGAACAAAGAGTTCAACGAGAGAACTCATAGCTCTTCTTTTCTCAAACTCAAACTCCAAAACACCAATTCTGTCTCCGGTTACTTTCTGGAGTACAACAGACGCTTAAAAGCTCACTCCACTTTTATCAGAAACCAAAAAAACATTCCTCACAAATCCGAGATCTGTCTCGATTTTCTACCACGAGGGAGGAAGAGTAAACATCAAAGCTTGCGACGCAAGTCACGGGATTCTGTTGTGTGTCAATGATTTACCGTTCAGAGGAAGACACCGGAGTACATGATATGCAAACCCACAACAAAGCAGTACTTGGTCATACCAAAACCAAAAACCCGGTATTTCACAATCGCCAGCTGACCCTCTCCGGTATAAAATCATTAGGCTCTCACATTTGCCTTCCAAAGAGAAGAGTAGGTACAACTTCAATTTTACTCTCCTTTGCGAAGTTTTCGATTCGGATTCGTTTGCATGGAAGCGACTATCAAAGAACGTGGAGCTACCGGCAGAAGACATACCAGGTGTAAGAATGTCTGAACCGGTTGCTGCTTACGGGTTCTTGCATTGGTTAACGGCAAACAACAACGTGTTACGGTTTTGTCTGAAAACCGAAACCTGGTCGTTTCTCACGGTTCCTGAGAATCTAGCGAGCGATAGATCTCTGAAACTGACAAGATACGAAGGGAAGCTTGGCGTTTTCAGATCAAGATCGAAGGAAGGAGTGGATTATCAGGAGTTATGGGTTTTAGAGAGCAGTTTGGGGAGTTCTTGGGTGAAAGTGAAAAAGATTGAAAGTATGGGGCTCGAACCTATTGGGTTCTTGAGCAACGACGTCGTAACGCTGGCTGACGTGGATAAAAAGTTCTTGCACAATTACAATATGAACAACGGCAAGTCTCAGAAGTTACAAATTAGGTCTCCAGGATTCTCTCCTAATATGGATGCGAGCTTGAGTTATTTCCATCTCTGTTCTGACTTCAAGAGAGTTGAATTTGAAGTTGGTTTGGTCTTCTCCTTTTCCTTTTACATGGTGACAGAAGAAACAAGGGTATAAGGATTGATTGTTTGTCTTAATGAAGATGTATAGAAATTGACAACGACTAAACCTGGTTTCTCTTTTGATGCAGGTTTTGACTGCTCCTTTGTAGATTTCTCAGTCTTCTTCCTCTTATCAGATGCCTTTGGACTTGTATCACTCTTCTTCCGTGTTCCTAATCACCATTATGTTTATGAATGTTAGGAATATTAGTCATTTAACAACAAATGATATTACAATGCAACTTGGTTTCACTTCAGTTTCCATTCAGATTTTTGGCCTATTAATAAAGTGATGATTGATTTTAACATACAAAAGCAACAACAGAGTAATATTCCACACAAAATCCAAAGTAAAGAGGTACTGCATAATCACCAATCACAAAGAGTAAGCAATATTCCACACAAATCCAAAGTCTCGACCAAAATCCATCTAACTTTCACCTCAGCTTCTTGTTCTAGAGAGTAGTTTTTTGTTTGGACTTACCTGGTACGCTAGTCGAAGGGGGCGGTGGCGGTGTCATAATGACCGGAGGAAACAATGTCGGAATTCCAGAAGTTTCCGGCCAGGCTGATACTTCAGGAACAGGATTAAAAGTAGCGGCGTAAGTTTTGTAAAGCCGTCAGTAGAGTAATAGTCGTCCACATACTGCAAAGGGTTGATATTAAGCTGCTCGCAAACCGCTAGAGCGTGCAGACAAGGGAACTTGAAAGCTTGAAACTCCCCACAAGTGCAGGTTAAGTCATTCAACTGGACGATCCATCCATTTTTTCGTAAAGGTGTTGTGACCTGAAACGCATTATTGTCTAGCGGCATTACAACGTACGTAACGGAAGTTGTCCTGAACTCTTCAAGCGTGTCCATGACAGGTTTGGTGTACATATCTCCGCGTTTAAGCCTACCTAGGCTATCACAAAGAGATTTTTGAAAATCAATTCTCAGCTCATCAAGCTGAAGCAATGCAGCCCCTGTCACTGTCACTGGAAGAGCAAGACCAAGAGACTGAATGCTATCACAAACTGAAAACAGAAGCTCTATATTTGTAATCATGAATCCATATCTCCGACCACCGTCATGAGCAAGAGCCCACTGATGTGGAGGCATTTTGTCTAACCATTCCCAAGCTTCCGAGTTCTCCTTTTTAATAGTGTCCATGTGGGAATCAAATTCGTCCTCCTGAGCCATGGATCCAGCCTCGTCCACAAGGATCTTCAGTTTGTCGTCTTTAAAAATGTTATGGAACTGGGAGCACAGATGATCAAGACAGAACCTGTGATAAGCCCAGGGTTCTTGCCAACGAGACCCGGGTTCGTTAACAACAGCTACTATGTCCGGGTGAGGACTGGAGATGAGGCAAAGGCCTTCCCTTTGTGTTACCTTCTCTCTGATTCTACTGAGAAACCAACGCCAACTATCTATGAAATCAAGCTTGTCATGGAGACCGAATCATTGATTAAAGAGAAAGAAGAGTGTCAAGAGATGGACTCGATTTCACAAACTCATCTTAAGGCGGTTCCAGAAGAAGAATCATTTTCTCAAATTGAAGCGACTGAAACGGGATCATTGATTCAAGAGCGAGATGCTCTTGGTGCAACAAAGTCATTAGTGAAGGAAACGTTTCACTACAAAGAGTCCAGTCTAGAAGAGGAAGCAAATCAGATTGAGGCAATTTCACTTCTTTAGAATGGGAGAAAATAAACGTTTTCAAAGACTTGGCGATTCAAGTTCAAAGATAAAGCAGAGACAGCAGCTTTGCAAACTGTTTTTCATATGTCAATGGGATGCAAGACGCATATACTATGATTGACAAAGGGTTCGTTACAAGGCACATTTACACGAGAGGAAGTTTCTGTGGGAAATGACGGTTTGTAACAACAGAGAGAAAGCAGGGTTAAAGGAAAGGCCTGAAAGTGCGAACGCAGATGCTGCTGAGGTGTTTCAGTTTCTGCAAATCACAAAACCTGTAACTGTTACTTTGGGGTTAGCTCAGGTGAAGGATGTCCATACAGCGATTTGTAGTATTCAGAGGCCATTTCCCTGTGTTAGACTTAGACGTTGGACTATACAAATCGATACTCATTTGTGGCATCGATGGAAGACCAAGATTGGGATATTGCAGATTGTTTCAGAACTGGTGCTGCCGAAAGTGGATATTTTTCAGGTTACAAAGTGGATAGTTTTGCTTAATTCAAGCTTGAGGTCAAGCTTCATTTCAACCGAGGGAGTATACATGAGAATATCTACTTCTCTGTTAATAGTGGAGGTGCTGAATTGGTTGTTATCAACAGCAAGTAAGTTTGATATTTTTGAAAGAAAAGCTTGATTACACATCTACTGCAAAGTCTGATACAACAAGAGAAGAAATGGAAGACGCTTTACAAATCGATGATGTTCAAGTATAAAGGAAGGGTGATTGGATACAAAAGCTCTTCTGCAATCATAGGGACCAAGAGACAGAGCTCAAAACTGTCACTAGCTTTTAAGTGGGAAGAACTGTTAACTCTTGTCTATACAACATAACGTCAATAAAATAAAAATTGATCCAAAAGAAGGTATTAAGATTAGTAAAAGCCTCTCAATGTCATGAAAACAACATGAGTTTGTGTGGAAAGTCAATGCCATTATCATGGATAGTTGGTGAACATAAAATATTCTCATTAAGAAGTAAGTAAATTATATATTTTTTAAGGTCTATATTTGATTATGTAGATAAATAGTTATGAGCATATCTGATTTGCTGTGTTTATCAATTGCTACGAACAGTTTCACAAACCTAATTGAGATTGTAGATGTGGATATGGTTGCAAAAAAAAAAAAAAAAAGATGTGGATATGGAAAAAAATTGCTAGGAGACATGCAAACTGTTGTGGCTGTCATACCGTGCAGTATGCGTGCACTGATGACAAACTGATGTGTTTATATGAATTTTGTTTCATATTGCATATGAAGAAAAAAAAAAAAAAGAATGAGAGATGTTTTTATCAAGATGTCTTTGTCGGCAGCTTGTGCCCATACTCCAGAAAATAGAGTCAAGTATCATGATCTCTACTATGGGAAATCGAAGCAAACTTGGTTAATCATGATGAGATCTGAATCAATTGAAGTACAATCGTCATCTTCAATTAACTTTTCTCAAATAAATAATGGATTTTCTTCTCGGGTCACCATGCCTCCTCAGTCAGTCCTTGATTGGGATGGATTCTACATTTCTCAAACACATATCTACAAATAAATAATGGATTCCCAATCAATAGCAACGAAACAATTAAACAATTCAACCCCAACCGTCTTAAATTTTATAACCTGTGAAAGCTAGCTACTCATGATCCTTAATTTTTTTTATACAAAGCAGAGCGTAATGGGCTTATTTGTTTGATATTTCAGCCCAATGGGCTTATCTCGTTTTAAGATCCGCTTAAAATGAAGAAGAAAGGAGTTGTCAGAGTCAGCTCAGTTTCTTTCACAGCCTATTTTTCAAAAAATTGTTCGTCTTCTACTCTTCTTCGATTCATCACTTTTTTTTCTCCTTCTTCTTCATCTTCTTCAACAACCATTTTCCAGCAATAGGTTGCCCATGGCGCGTAATCGGGTAACAGTTTCTCGATTTCTTATACTTCCTTATTTTGTTCTCTTCGTGATTTTGTCTAGGTTTTTTTTCCCGAATCAATTCATCAAAATCTCACCTCCTTCAGCATCTGTTTGTTTCTATCAATGTTTCTTTTTTTGCTTAGTTTCGTTCATGTTTTTTCTCCACTCCTTCATGCTTTTTTTTCACTTTTCTCCTAGCTGTTAAAATTGATTTTGACTTCGTTTTATGCATTATCAATCAACATTGGGGTTTAAACATTTGCTAGAGTTATCGTTTACTGTTGATATCTCGTTTAGAATTCCCCAAGTGTTTTGGAGTGATTTATGGTTCGAATTTTTCTTCTCTGCAAAAAATTTCAGTTCATTTGGAAGTTTACTACTTTTCGAGTCTATTTCAGTCTTCCTTTGGAGATACTAATTTAATAACGAATAACGAACTTTTTTTTAATGTTGTGTGTTCTTCGAAAACAGGAGGGTTTGGTTTTGTTGCTCGATGTAGGCCCTGCGATGCATAGTATACTCGATGATGTTGAAAAGACTTGTTCATTGCTTCTGCAAAAGAAGGTCCAACATGTTTCTCATTTCTTCTCAAACTATTGCTCAATTCTTTCAAATCTATCAATCTAATGGAAATGTGAATTTTTGAGCTTTTACTTTCGAAATTTCATTATTGGTTTTGTGGTTTTGGTCTCTGGTTGCAGTTGATTTACAACAAGTTTGATGAAGTCGGAATTGTTGCCTTTGGAACTGAAGGTCTCTGCCTTGGATGTTACATTTTGATTACTAATTTAGGAATTTATCCTCTGCTGTATCAGCTATTTGTTAATCAAGTTTCATGTTGACCTCTGCAGCAACCGATAACGAGCTTGCTAGAGACATACAGGTGGATATGAGAACGTCACCGTTTTAAGAAACATCAGAGTCGTCGACGAAGTCGTGACTGAGAATGTGAAACGTCTCCCTCTAGGAACCGTAGCCGGCGACTGTAACCTCCTTAGCTAATTTCTTGCTGCTTTTGCCATTTTCTTTCGTTTATATATACATCTTTTGTGGTTTCTTTGACTGGCTTCAGTTCTTGATGCGTTAATCGTTGGCATGGACATGCTTATAAAGAAGTAGGGCGCTTTGCAAAAAGGGAAGAAGCCTTTGTGTCTCATCACCAACGCAGCGTGTCCTCTACCAAAGACCTATTCGAAGAAGGTATAAAGATGGAGAGCACTGTCATGAGGTCCAATGTAAGCGGTGGTGGTGATGTTCATGAGAAGATACTAGATAGTAGAGGAGAATGATCATTTGCTGAATTTGTTCTCCAGCAACGCCTTTGCGAAGACAGTGTACGTTGAGAGTCCTCTCTCTCTGCTTGGCTCCTTGAAGACGAGGAGAGTTGCTCCGGTTACTATCTTCAGAGGTTAACACAACAATGAAGCTTAAGGTATCATTTGTGTAATTTTTATCTTTTGCTTGGTGTTGTTCAGGAAAGTTTCTGAGAGATAGTAGTTTTGGGTTTATAAGAAAGTGGCTGAGGAGAGACTTCCCACGCTGAAAATGTATTCTGACAAGGCGCAGAGTCTGCCAAACACGAAGTGAAAATCGACTAGGATTACAAAGTTACCGCAGAGTCTAGTGAGGTTCAAGGGGTTTCGCTATGGACCTCATGTTATCCCTATATCACCAGATGAGATGGAGACACTCTAGTTCAAAACTAAGAAAGGCATGAAGCTTCTCGGATTCACTGAGGCGTCAAACATACTGCGGTAAGCTCAAGATAAAGGTGTGTATATGTATATGTATATGTTTATGGTTTTGTTGTAGCCTGAGAGAATCTTGTTGAATACCTAGAGTTGAAATCAAGATCCGCGGATGCTGCTTTACCTCCAGTAGATGAAGTTTTCAAGAAGATTATGGAGCAAGATCAAGAACTCACTTGCAACAATAAATCCATAATGGACGCGGTTCGTGGAAGCTTTGAAGTGAAGGAGAATCCAAAGGTTTGTTCCTCATGAATCTATCAACAGCTTTTATCATCGTTATTGATTCTTGATTACTTTCACTTGACTTTGATCGCAGTTGAAAAAGAGTTGTAAGAGATATTTACGAGATAAGCCGTCAGTTTCAGATGATGAGGACAACCGTATGATTACTTATAATGCCGATGAGAACAAAGTTGACACAGTTGGAGAAGCAAATCCGATTCAAGATTTTGAAGCCATGATATCTCGTAGAGATCACAGTGACTGGATCGATAAAGCAATCAGTCAGATGAAAGACCGAATAGTGAAAGCTAGTAGAAGATAGTAGTACCGATGAAGGTGATAAAGCGTTGGAATGTTTGCTCGCTCTGCGTAAAGGCTGTGTCTTGGAACAGGTAAGTCTCATCTCCTTTCTCTCTAACTTGAACTTGTGCATTTGCTCTCTAAAGCAAGACCTGGTTTTAAACTCTGTTGTCATGGATTTGTTCTTGCGTATGTGTGTTCAGGAGCCAAAGCAATTCAATGAGTTCTTGAATCATCTATACGAGCTATGCCAAGAAAGAAACTTATCCCATTTTCTGAGACATTTCACGTTGAAGAAAATCACTCTGATTCCCAAATCTGAAGCAGCAGACAGGTTTACAGACAGCATATTTTCATTTGTGTATCTGTGATTTAATGAGTAAATTGTTGTAAATGTTGTTGGTTGGTCGTTTGCTTATACGTGACAGTGATGTTGCGGACGAGGACGCTGGAGATTTTGCCGTCAAACAAGAGCCAAAGCTCGAGAGCTAAACAACTTCTCCATCTCTACTACAATCTCTCTAACGACGCCGGCTTTTGTTTCACCTGTTTAACAACTCAGACAAAGTTGTTATCACCATCCATAACTAGTTTTAGAGACGACCCTTTTGTAATTATTCGAACGAAAGGTGCTTAGTTGGTCAAAATAGTATTATCTTTTTTCTTAATTTCTTACAAATTAAAAGTTGAAACCAAGCTGATATGCAAAATTGTGGAATCTCCTTCTTTGATCCGTTTGGTCAAGGGCCGTTAAATGTACTACATTAATGTCCTTCTTTGATCCGTTCGGTCAAGGGTAATTAAATTCCTGATTAAACTCCAAATACGTTTCTTCAAGGTAATTGATACGTACGTTAGCTTCATCTCTTTCTTCCCATATAAATACTCATCGTTTGTACTAATGTTCATCACTCAAAAACAAACTCGATAAAGACATACTTCTAGAGATTTTTTTCTTTCTTTTTTAATCTTCTTGTGCAATATTTAATCATGTTTATTAGAAATGTGTCTTTTGTTATGGCAGTTCTATGCATTATCATTTCCGTGAATGCTCAACTACCACAGTTTCCGGATCCATTTCCATTCCAACCAATTCCTGGTGTGCCCGACTTAACCAAATGCTGGTCAACAGTACTGATGAATATCCCAGGGTGCATTGCGGAGATCTCTCAATCCATACTCACTGGAAAGTTTGGTAACATTGGTCCTGCTTGTTGCAAGGCATTTTTGGAAGCGGAAGCATTTTTGGAAGCGGAAGCCAATTGCCTGCCAAAAGTTCCACTCAGTTCGTTTCCTCCTATGTTGAAGGAACAATGTTCAAGAATTGCTGCAACCCCCCCTACCCCAAAATAGAGTTTTACTTTTAATATACTGTATGTAGTTTTTCTTCTGTTGTTCAAAAAAAAAAATGCTATTTCTCTTCTATCTATGTTATAAGAAAAGAAGATGATACAATAAAGGTGGCATTTCAAAAGCCATATTTTTCTCAGTCGTCTTTCTAAGGTAAATCATGCCATTAAACAAATTAAAACTAATCTAAACTGTAAAACTAAAACTAAAATATACTATCTGATATAAAATAACCGCATCGGATTTGATGTTTAGAGTCCTTGCAATGAGTTGAATGTTAAGATGTAAATAATACTGTACAAGAAGTTAAAGTTAATGTAACAAAGTGATGAAGACACTCGTATGGGTTCGTTTATGCCAATGACAACAATATTGACACAGTCGGAGGTGCAAACCCAATTCAAGATTTTTGAAGTCATGGTTATATATTTATGGTCCAATTTGTTAGATTCCAAGAGAACGTGAACTATGAACATTAGAGAAGTTGGCAGTGTATGGTAGGTAATATTAGCCAAAAAATTAGGGGTTAGATTTCTTTAGCACACTAATTATACCTCTTTAATTTATAAGTTAGAACGAAGTTGTTTTGGTATATTTTGTGTGTTAAAAAAAAACGAACCCAAAACTTAGCGTTCGACCCTAAACATAATTAGTTTGGATTCCCAATCAAGAAATGTATAAATGATTAAATATGATGTAGAATTGTTGTAGATATATGGAGAAAGAGAGACAATTTGGCATCTCTCAAGAGTGGCTTTCCTAAAGAATTCGTCATTATCCAACATTGCCGAAAACCGAGATACAAGTTTGGTCTTTTATCAAGACCATATTAAAGCAGACGTTGAAAAGGAGCAAGAACACAAAAAAAAAACCTCAGCATCAAAACTTGTTTTATTTGTCAGCTAATTTGAATAAATCATTGGTATAAAGCAGACTGTTTTCTTTTATGATGATTGATGATGATGACGATACATGTATGATGTATCTACAAGAATGTGGAAGAAAAAGAATCAGAAACTCCTTGCTCTTGTAAAAAAAGAATCATTACCGTAATGTTACTTTGGGTGAGTCTTGGAGGTTCATTAAGATGATGATGATGATGATGATGATGATGATTCAACTGGACTTTTTTCAGCTGGTTTAGCCTTAGAACCAGGCTGCTGTTTTAACTGGAAAAGACCGGTTAGGCCGCGAGCCTTAGCAAGTTGTTCAAGCTCCTCTAGTTTGCTCTTGAGATCAGCCATTTCCTTTTCCAGTTCTTCATCTTTTATTCTCAACTCCTGTAAATGCCAAGAGATTCACAAAATTCAACCCCACTCAAAAAAAACAAAAAACAAACCTCAAACATTGTTATTCTATAGCATTTAGAAATCTTGGGCATACACAAGTGTGCCCCGGTTTCTGAACGAGTGCAAATCCTATCTTGTTTAGCTATTTACAAGAATGCTCATATAAAACCAATTCTGCTAGCAGCAAATTTTAGCAAGACTCAGAGTTGGAAATCTGAAAAGCACAAGCACCATTTCCTTAAATCACTTATCTATGCAAGTTGTATATTGAGAATTCTTCCTGAGCATGTCTATATATGCTAATGTGATATGCACATATATGGCTCCCACTCTCATTTCGAAGGACTAACTAAAACAGTATATAACAAAGATAAATCCTGAAGAGGACAAAAAGAAACAAAACTACTCTTCCAGAAAGTGTTGCTGTGTACCTCTAATTCTTGCTTTCGCGCTTCCTCTTTTCTTGCTTCTGACCGCGAACCTCTTTGCACCTCAAATACAACAACACCTCCACCAACCTGCTCATATATCATCTATTAGCTCTACAGAAAAACTGAGAGTTGCATAGAAGAATGACCTTTTAAGACCAGCTAGCTATTTTCTTAATTTATCCCACCTAAACCTAAGTGAGACCCACCAAATTGGTTCGGACATGGAAGAAACTAAACAAACACTTAGTTAACTTATTAGCAAGACCAAGAAAATAGACAACCAACACTAGGGTGACAACAAAATAACAGAGGACAACTGAGTAGGAGGATTAAACCATTTATCAGTCATCAACCATTGAGTAAAAACAGCTAGTTACATTTTTCTCCATCCCTATACAAGGTAAAAAAAGATCCAGTTTCTCAAGGCGACAATTATCCAAAAAACCATTAGCAATGTGTGAAATGCAACTAAGCATTGATAAGCTAGAATGGGTCATTCCCAATATGAAAAGAGGAATAAGAAATGAGAGTACCGCAAAGATGAAGAGCTCTCCAATGAGGTCAACAGCAGCTTGAACAGCCTTTTCCTCATCCAAGGGGCGAATCTCTACATCAGTCGCGTGTCCATATATCCTTCTTTGCATTTGCGTCGTGATCCTGTGGTTTCTCTGTTCACATTCATTTCCCCAACAACACATCAAATTTCCATATCACAGACTTGCAATAAAAATCCTAGATTCCGGAGTTCCATTAACGACGGAACAAATTTCCAAGGAACGCAACGATTCTAAAAGCTAAGCAAGAATCTGGAAGAAGACGAAAGAGAGAAGAGATTCGAATCACCTGAGCGAAGTTGATGATAAATTGTCGAAACTTGGGATGAACCTTAGCTTGGTGCTTGAGCTGACTAGCTAAGGGTTTACTTATCGTTTTGACTAAGAGGGTGCCCAGTTTCATCAATGGTAACACCATTTTTCCTCCAAAACCTCAACAACAGCAAAATTAAACTAGAAGAATCGCAGAGAGAATGCAGGGGGTTCTGGAACTAATCTGGGTGAGCAAAGAATCATGAGATGACATAAATCGCCATTGATAATTCTTTAAAATTTTGGTAGCAAAGAGTGATCGAGGATTTTCGAATTTTTATAGATCGGATTGATTTTGATGTGGAAGAGACGAAAGCAAG
Organism: Microthlaspi erraticum; assembly: GCA_902728155.2. Taxonomy (NCBI): domain Eukaryota; kingdom Viridiplantae; phylum Streptophyta; class Magnoliopsida; order Brassicales; family Brassicaceae; genus Microthlaspi; species Microthlaspi erraticum. Next base: position 19,942 of record CACVBM020001478.1, read on the forward strand.
AGAAGAGAGAGAGAGAGAGGCCGAGTCGTTTCAACTCTCAAGGTCGTCTTTTAACAACCTTATTGTATTTGTCAAATGGACCCCGCATCTTTCCTTTTCTTCTTTCGCAAGTTCGGGTTATTTTATTTATACTATATTACCCCTTTGCTGACGGAAAGTCGAAACAATGTTTTCTCTGTGTCTTTA
>CACVBM020001478.1:22734-39015 GCA_902728155.2 Microthlaspi erraticum
GGTGGCAGCATACGGCCTCACGGTCTTCCAGCTACGCATTTTGGAAGTTTCAGATAGAAATACAGAAAAAAATTAACAAAAAAAGGGGTGCAACACGAGGACTTCCCGGGAGGTCACCCATCCTAGTACTACTCTCGCCCAAGCACGCTTACTGCGGAGTTCTGATGGGATCCGGTGCATTAGTGCTGGTATGATCGCACCCGTTTGTTTATGACGCGCAAACGCATATATGCCTTTCCGAGAGGATCTTGAACGTTTATTCGGCGGCGTAGGCCCCACTTGATGCTTAGGCCCGATCCGGAGTCCTAAGTGACCCTTATGTGAGAGGGAGGATGGATGCATCCAAAAAACACTATGCATAGCACTTTCGATTCATTGATATTGTGTCCGCACCAGAAAACGGCCCGGAAAAGCGTCCAAACGCCATTTTTTGGGGTCCAAACGATATTTTACGCCTAGAGCTCTTTTGGAGCTTCACGAAAAGTGGTTGGTGGCAGCATACGGCCTCACGGTCTTCCAGCTACGCATTTTGGAAGTTTCAGATAGAAATACAGAAAAAAATTAACAAAAAAAGGGGTGCAACACGAGGACTTCCCGGGAGGTCACCCATCCTAGTACTACTCTCGCCCAAGCACGCTTAACTGCGGAGTTCTGATGGGATCCGGTGCATTAGTGCTGGTATGATCGCACCCGTTTGTTTATGACGCGCAAACGCATATATGCCTTTCCGAGAGGATCTTGAACGTTTATTCGGCGGCGTAGGCCCCACTTGATGCTTAGGCCCGATCCGGAGTCCTAAGTGACCCTTATGTGAGAGGGAGGATGGATGCATCCAAAAAACACTATGCATAGCACTTTCGATTCATTGATTTGTGTCCGCACCAGAAAACGGCCCGGAAAAGCGTCCAAACGCCATTTTTTGGGGTCCAAACGATATTTTACGCCTAGAGCTCTTTTGGAGCTTCACGAAAAGTGGTTGGTGGCAGCATACGGCCTCACGGTCTTCCAGCTACGCATTTTGGAAGTTTCAGATAGAAATACAGAAAAAAATTAACAAAAAAAGGGGTGCAACACGAGGACTTCCCGGGAGGTCACCCATCCTAGTACTACTCTCGCCCAAGCACGCTTACTGCGGAGTTCTGATGGGATCCGGTGCATTAGTGCTGGTATGATCGCACCCGTTTGTTTATGACGCGCAAACGCATATATGCCTTTCCGAGAGGATCTTGAACGTTTATTCGGCGGCGTAGGCCCCACTTGATGCTTAGGCCCGATCCGGAGTCCTAAGTGACCCTTATGTGAGAGGGAGGATGGATGCATCCAAAAAACACTATGCATAGCACTTTCGATTCATTGATTTGTGTCCGCACCAGAAAACGGCCCGGAAAAGCGTCCAAACGCCATTTTTTGGGGTCCAAACGATATTTTACGCCTAGAGCTCTTTTGGAGCTTCACGAAAAGTGGTTGGTGGCAGCATACGGCCTCACGGTCTTCCAGCTACGCATTTTGGAAGTTTCAGATAGAAATACAGAAAAAAATTAACAAAAAAAGGGGTGCAACACGAGGACTTCCCGGGAGGTCACCCATCCTAGTACTACTCTCGCCCAAGCACGCTTACTGCGGAGTTCTGATGGGATCCGGTGCATTAGTGCTGGTATGATCGCACCCGTTTGTTTATGACGCGCAAACGCATATATGCCTTTCCGAGAGGATCTTGAACGTTTATTCGGCGGCGTAGGCCCCACTTGATGCTTAGGCCCGATCCGGAGTCCTAAGTGACCCTTATGTGAGAGGGAGGATGGATGCATCCAAAAAACACTATGCATAGCACTTTCGATTCATTGATTTGTGTCCGCACCAGAAAACGGCCCGGAAAAGCGTCCAAACGCCATTTTTTGGGGTCCAAACGATATTTTACGCCTAGAGCTCTTTTGGAGCTTCACGAAAAGTGGTTGGTGGCAGCATACGGCCTCACGGTCTTCCAGCTACGCATTTTGGAAGTTTCAGATAGAAATACAGAAAAAAATTAACAAAAAAAGGGGTGCAACACGAGGACTTCCCGGGAGGTCACCCATCCTAGTACTACTCTCGCCCAAGCACGCTTAACTGCGGAGTTCTGATGGGATCCGGTGCATTAGTGCTGGTATGATCGCACCCAGTTTGTTTATGACGCGCAAACGCATATATGCCTTTCCGAGAGGATCTTGAACGTTTATTCGGCGGCGTAGGCCCCACTTGATGCTTAGGCCCGATCCGGAGTCCTAAGTGACCCTTATGTGAGAGGGAGGATGGATGCATCCAAAAAACACTATGCATAGCACTTTCGATTCATTGATTTGTGTCCGCACCAGAAAACGGCCCGGAAAAGCGTCCAAACGCCATTTTTTGGGGTCCAAACGATATTTTACGCCTAGAGCTCTTTTGGAGCTTCACGAAAAGTGGTTGGTGGCAGCATACGGCCTCACGGTCTTCCAGCTACGCATTTTGGAAGTTTCAGATAGAAATACAGAAAAAAATTAACAAAAAAAGGGGTGCAACACGAGGACTTCCCGGGAGGTCACCCATCCTAGTACTACTCTCGCCCAAGCACGCTTAACTGCGGAGTTCTGATGGGATCCGGTGCATTAGTGCTGGTATGATCGCACCCGTTTGTTTATGACGCGCAAACGCATATATGCCTTTCCGAGAGGATCTTGAACGTTTATTCGGCGGCGTAGGCCCCACTTGATGCTTAGGCCCGATCCGGAGTCCTAAGTGACCCTTATGTGAGAGGGAGGATGGATGCATCCAAAAAACACTATGCATAGCACTTTCGATTCATTGATATTGTGTCCGCACCAGAAAACGGCCCGGAAAAGCGTCCAAACGCCATTTTTTGGGGTCCAAACGATATTTTACGCCTAGAGCTCTTTTGGAGCTTCACGAAAAGTGGTTGGTGGCAGCATACGGCCTCACGGTCTTCCAGCTACGCATTTTGGAAGTTTCAGATAGAAATACAGAAAAAAATTAACAAAAAAAGGGGTGCAACACGAGGACTTCCCGGGAGGTCACCCATCCTAGTACTACTCTCGCCCAAGCACGCTTAACTGCGGAGTTCTGATGGGATCCGGTGCATTAGTGCTGGTATGATCGCACCCGTTTGTTTATGACGCGCAAACGCATATATGCCTTTCCGAGAGGATCTTGAACGTTTATTCGGCGGCGTAGGCCCCACTTGATGCTTAGGCCCGATCCGGAGTCCTAAGTGACCCTTATGTGAGAGGGAGGATGGATGCATCCAAAAAACACTATGCATAGCACTTTCGATTCATTGATTTTGTGTCCGCACCAGAAAACGGCCCGGAAAAGCGTCCAAACGCCATTTTTTGGGGTCCAAACGATATTTTACGCCTAGAGCTCTTTTGGAGCTTCACGAAAAGTGGTTGGTGGCAGCATACGGCCTCACGGTCTTCCAGCTACGCATTTTGGAAGTTTCAGATAGAAATACAGAAAAAAATTAACAAAAAAAGGGGTGCAACACGAGGACTTCCCGGGAGGTCACCCATCCTAGTACTACTCTCGCCCAAGCACGCTTACTGCGGAGTTCTGATGGGATCCGGTGCATTAGTGCTGGTATGATCGCACCCGTTTGTTTATGACGCGCAAACGCATATATGCCTTTCCGAGAGGATCTTGAACGTTTATTCGGCGGCGTAGGCCCCACTTGATGCTTAGGCCCGATCCGGAGTCCTAAGTGACCCTTATGTGAGAGGGAGGATGGATGCATCCAAAAAACACTATGCATAGCACTTTCGATTCATTGATTTGTGTCCGCACCAGAAAACGGCCCGGAAAAGCGTCCAAACGCCATTTTTTGGGGTCCAAACGATATTTTACGCCTAGAGCTCTTTTGGAGCTTCACGAAAAGTGGTTGGTGGCAGCATACGGCCTCACGGTCTTCCAGCTACGCATTTTGGAAGTTTCAGATAGAAATACAGAAAAAAATTAACAAAAAAAGGGGTGCAACACGAGGACTTCCCGGGAGGTCACCCATCCTAGTACTACTCTCGCCCAAGCACGCTTACTGCGGAGTTCTGATGGGATCCGGTGCATTAGTGCTGGTATGATCGCACCCGTTTGTTTATGACGCGCAAACGCATATATGCCTTTCCGAGAGGATCTTGAACGTTTATTCGGCGGCGTAGGCCCCACTTGATGCTTAGGCCCGATCCGGAGTCCTAAGTGACCCTTATGTGAGAGGGAGGATGGATGCATCCAAAAAACACTATGCATAGCACTTTCGATTCATTGATTTGTGTCCGCACCAGAAAACGGCCCGGAAAAGCGTCCAAACGCCATTTTTTGGGGTCCAAACGATATTTTACGCCTAGAGCTCTTTTGGAGCTTCACGAAAAGTGGTTGGTGGCAGCATACGGCCTCACGGTCTTCCAGCTACGCATTTTGGAAGTTTCAGATAGAAATACAGAAAAAAATTAACAAAAAAAGGGGTGCAACACGAGGACTTCCCGGGAGGTCACCCATCCTAGTACTACTCTCGCCCAAGCACGCTTACTGCGGAGTTCTGATGGGATCCGGTGCATTAGTGCTGGTATGATCGCACCCGTTTGTTTATGACGCGCAAACGCATATATGCCTTTCCGAGAGGATCTTGAACGTTTATTCGGCGGCGTAGGCCCCACTTGATGCTTAGGCCCGATCCGGAGTCCTAAGTGACCCTTATGTGAGAGGGAGGATGGATGCATCCAAAAAACACTATGCATAGCACTTTCGATTCATTGATTTTGTGTCCGCACCAGAAAACGGCCCGGAAAAGCGTCCAAACGCCATTTTTTGGGGTCCAAACGATATTTTACGCCTAGAGCTCTTTTGGAGCTTCACGAAAAGTGGTTGGTGGCAGCATACGGCCTCACGGTCTTCCAGCTACGCATTTTGGAAGTTTCAGATAGAAATACAGAAAAAAATTAACAAAAAAAGGGGTGCAACACGAGGACTTCCCGGGAGGTCACCCATCCTAGTACTACTCTCGCCCAAGCACGCTTACTGCGGAGTTCTGATGGGATCCGGTGCATTAGTGCTGGTATGATCGCACCCGTTTGTTTATGACGCGCAAACGCATATATGCCTTTCCGAGAGGATCTTGAACGTTTATTCGGCGGCGTAGGCCCCACTTGATGCTTAGGCCCGATCCGGAGTCCTAAGTGACCCTTATGTGAGAGGGAGGATGGATGCATCCAAAAAACACTATGCATAGCACTTTCGATTCATTGATTTGTGTCCGCACCAGAAAACGGCCCGGAAAAGCGTCCAAACGCCATTTTTTGGGGTCCAAACGATATTTTACGCCTAGAGCTCTTTTGGAGCTTCACGAAAAGTGGTTGGTGGCAGCATACGGCCTCACGGTCTTCCAGCTACGCATTTTGGAAGTTTCAGATAGAAATACAGAAAAAAATTAACAAAAAAAGGGGTGCAACACGAGGACTTCCCGGGAGGTCACCCATCCTAGTACTACTCTCGCCCAAGCACGCTTAACTGCGGAGTTCTGATGGGATCCGGTGCATTAGTGCTGGTATGATCGCACCCGTTTGTTTATGACGCGCAAACGCATATATGCCTTTCCGAGAGGATCTTGAACGTTTATTCGGCGGCGTAGGCCCCACTTGATGCTTAGGCCCGATCCGGAGTCCTAAGTGACCCTTATGTGAGAGGGAGGATGGATGCATCCAAAAAACACTATGCATAGCACTTTCGATTCATTGATTTGTGTCCGCACCAGAAAACGGCCCGGAAAAGCGTCCAAACGCCATTTTTTGGGGTCCAAACGATATTTTACGCCTAGAGCTCTTTTGGAGCTTCACGAAAAGTGGTTGGTGGCAGCATACGGCCTCACGGTCTTCCAGCTACGCATTTTGGAAGTTTCAGATAGAAATACAGAAAAAAATTAACAAAAAAAGGGGTGCAACACGAGGACTTCCCGGGAGGTCACCCATCCTAGTACTACTCTCGCCCAAGCACGCTTACTGCGGAGTTCTGATGGGATCCGGTGCATTAGTGCTGGTATGATCGCACCCGTTTGTTTATGACGCGCAAACGCATATATGCCTTTCCGAGAGGATCTTGAACGTTTATTCGGCGGCGTAGGCCCCACTTGATGCTTAGGCCCGATCCGGAGTCCTAAGTGACCCTTATGTGAGAGGGAGGATGGATGCATCCAAAAAACACTATGCATAGCACTTTCGATTCATTGATTTGTGTCCGCACCAGAAAACGGCCCGGAAAAGCGTCCAAACGCCATTTTTTGGGGTCCAAACGATATTTTACGCCTAGAGCTCTTTTGGAGCTTCACGAAAAGTGGTTGGTGGCAGCATACGGCCTCACGGTCTTCCAGCTACGCATTTTGGAAGTTTCAGATAGAAATACAGAAAAAAATTAACAAAAAAAGGGGTGCAACACGAGGACTTCCCGGGAGGTCACCCATCCTAGTACTACTCTCGCCCAAGCACGCTTAACTGCGGAGTTCTGATGGGATCCGGTGCATTAGTGCTGGTATGATCGCACCCGTTTGTTTATGACGCGCAAACGCATATATGCCTTTCCGAGAGGATCTTGAACGTTTATTCGGCGGCGTAGGCCCCACTTGATGCTTAGGCCCGATCCGGAGTCCTAAGTGACCCTTATGTGAGAGGGAGGATGGATGCATCCAAAAAACACTATGCATAGCACTTTCGATTCATTGATATTGTGTCCGCACCAGAAAACGGCCCGGAAAAGCGTCCAAACGCCATTTTTTGGGGTCCAAACGATATTTTACGCCTAGAGCTCTTTTGGAGCTTCACGAAAAGTGGTTGGTGGCAGCATACGGCCTCACGGTCTTCCAGCTACGCATTTTGGAAGTTTCAGATAGAAATACAGAAAAAAATTAACAAAAAAAGGGGTGCAACACGAGGACTTCCCGGGAGGTCACCCATCCTAGTACTACTCTCGCCCAAGCACGCTTACTGCGGAGTTCTGATGGGATCCGGTGCATTAGTGCTGGTATGATCGCACCCGTTTGTTTATGACGCGCAAACGCATATATGCCTTTCCGAGAGGATCTTGAACGTTTATTCGGCGGCGTAGGCCCCACTTGATGCTTAGGCCCGATCCGGAGTCCTAAGTGACCCTTATGTGAGAGGGAGGATGGATGCATCCAAAAAACACTATGCATAGCACTTTCGATTCATTGATATTGTGTCCGCACCAGAAAACGGCCCGGAAAAGCGTCCAAACGCCATTTTTTGGGGTCCAAACGATATTTTACGCCTAGAGCTCTTTTGGAGCTTCACGAAAAGTGGTTGGTGGCAGCATACGGCCTCACGGTCTTCCAGCTACGCATTTTGGAAGTTTCAGATAGAAATACAGAAAAAAATTAACAAAAAAAGGGGTGCAACACGAGGACTTCCCGGGAGGTCACCCATCCTAGTACTACTCTCGCCCAAGCACGCTTAACTGCGGAGTTCTGATGGGATCCGGTGCATTAGTGCTGGTATGATCGCACCCGTTTGTTTATGACGCGCAAACGCATATATGCCTTTCCGAGAGGATCTTGAACGTTTATTCGGCGGCGTAGGCCCCACTTGATGCTTAGGCCCGATCCGGAGTCCTAAGTGACCCTTATGTGAGAGGGAGGATGGATGCATCCAAAAAACACTATGCATAGCACTTTCGATTCATTGATTTGTGTCCGCACCAGAAAACGGCCCGGAAAAGCGTCCAAACGCCATTTTTTGGGGTCCAAACGATATTTTACGCCTAGAGCTCTTTTGGAGCTTCACGAAAAGTGGTTGGTGGCAGCATACGGCCTCACGGTCTTCCAGCTACGCATTTTGGAAGTTTCAGATAGAAATACAGAAAAAAATTAACAAAAAAAGGGGTGCAACACGAGGACTTCCCGGGAGGTCACCCATCCTAGTACTACTCTCGCCCAAGCACGCTTACTGCGGAGTTCTGATGGGATCCGGTGCATTAGTGCTGGTATGATCGCACCCGTTTGTTTATGACGCGCAAACGCATATATGCCTTTCCGAGAGGATCTTGAACGTTTATTCGGCGGCGTAGGCCCCACTTGATGCTTAGGCCCGATCCGGAGTCCTAAGTGACCCTTATGTGAGAGGGAGGATGGATGCATCCAAAAAACACTATGCATAGCACTTTCGATTCATTGATTTGTGTCCGCACCAGAAAACGGCCCGGAAAAGCGTCCAAACGCCATTTTTTGGGGTCCAAACGATATTTTACGCCTAGAGCTCTTTTGGAGCTTCACGAAAAGTGGTTGGTGGCAGCATACGGCCTCACGGTCTTCCAGCTACGCATTTTGGAAGTTTCAGATAGAAATACAGAAAAAAATTAACAAAAAAAGGGGTGCAACACGAGGACTTCCCGGGAGGTCACCCATCCTAGTACTACTCTCGCCCAAGCACGCTTACTGCGGAGTTCTGATGGGATCCGGTGCATTAGTGCTGGTATGATCGCACCCGTTTGTTTATGACGCGCAAACGCATATATGCCTTTCCGAGAGGATCTTGAACGTTTATTCGGCGGCGTAGGCCCCACTTGATGCTTAGGCCCGATCCGGAGTCCTAAGTGACCCTTATGTGAGAGGGAGGATGGATGCATCCAAAAAACACTATGCATAGCACTTTCGATTCATTGATTTGTGTCCGCACCAGAAAACGGCCCGGAAAAGCGTCCAAACGCCATTTTTTGGGGTCCAAACGATATTTTACGCCTAGAGCTCTTTTGGAGCTTCACGAAAAGTGGTTGGTGGCAGCATACGGCCTCACGGTCTTCCAGCTACGCATTTTGGAAGTTTCAGATAGAAATACAGAAAAAAATTAACAAAAAAAGGGGTGCAACACGAGGACTTCCCGGGAGGTCACCCATCCTAGTACTACTCTCGCCCAAGCACGCTTAACTGCGGAGTTCTGATGGGATCCGGTGCATTAGTGCTGGTATGATCGCACCCGTTTGTTTATGACGCGCAAACGCATATATGCCTTTCCGAGAGGATCTTGAACGTTTATTCGGCGGCGTAGGCCCCACTTGATGCTTAGGCCCGATCCGGAGTCCTAAGTGACCCTTATGTGAGAGGGAGGATGGATGCATCCAAAAAACACTATGCATAGCACTTTCGATTCATTGATTTGTGTCCGCACCAGAAAACGGCCCGGAAAAGCGTCCAAACGCCATTTTTTGGGGTCCAAACGATATTTTACGCCTAGAGCTCTTTTGGAGCTTCACGAAAAGTGGTTGGTGGCAGCATACGGCCTCACGGTCTTCCAGCTACGCATTTTGGAAGTTTCAGATAGAAATACAGAAAAAAATTAACAAAAAAAGGGGTGCAACACGAGGACTTCCCGGGAGGTCACCCATCCTAGTACTACTCTCGCCCAAGCACGCTTACTGCGGAGTTCTGATGGGATCCGGTGCATTAGTGCTGGTATGATCGCACCCGTTTGTTTATGACGCGCAAACGCATATATGCCTTTCCGAGAGGATCTTGAACGTTTATTCGGCGGCGTAGGCCCCACTTGATGCTTAGGCCCGATCCGGAGTCCTAAGTGACCCTTATGTGAGAGGGAGGATGGATGCATCCAAAAAACACTATGCATAGCACTTTCGATTCATTGATTTTGTGTCCGCACCAGAAAACGGCCCGGAAAAGCGTCCAAACGCCATTTTTTGGGGTCCAAACGATATTTTACGCCTAGAGCTCTTTTGGAGCTTCACGAAAAGTGGTTGGTGGCAGCATACGGCCTCACGGTCTTCCAGCTACGCATTTTGGAAGTTTCAGATAGAAATACAGAAAAAAATTAACAAAAAAAGGGGTGCAACACGAGGACTTCCCGGGAGGTCACCCATCCTAGTACTACTCTCGCCCAAGCACGCTTACTGCGGAGTTCTGATGGGATCCGGTGCATTAGTGCTGGTATGATCGCACCCGTTTGTTTATGACGCGCAAACGCATATATGCCTTTCCGAGAGGATCTTGAACGTTTATTCGGCGGCGTAGGCCCCACTTGATGCTTAGGCCCGATCCGGAGTCCTAAGTGACCCTTATGTGAGAGGGAGGATGGATGCATCCAAAAAACACTATGCATAGCACTTTCGATTCATTGATTTGTGTCCGCACCAGAAAACGGCCCGGAAAAGCGTCCAAACGCCATTTTTTGGGGTCCAAACGATATTTTACGCCTAGAGCTCTTTTGGAGCTTCACGAAAAGTGGTTGGTGGCAGCATACGGCCTCACGGTCTTCCAGCTACGCATTTTGGAAGTTTCAGATAGAAATACAGAAAAAAATTAACAAAAAAAGGGGTGCAACACGAGGACTTCCCGGGAGGTCACCCATCCTAGTACTACTCTCGCCCAAGCACGCTTACTGCGGAGTTCTGATGGGATCCGGTGCATTAGTGCTGGTATGATCGCACCCGTTTGTTTATGACGCGCAAACGCATATATGCCTTTCCGAGAGGATCTTGAACGTTTATTCGGCGGCGTAGGCCCCACTTGATGCTTAGGCCCGATCCGGAGTCCTAAGTGACCCTTATGTGAGAGGGAGGATGGATGCATCCAAAAAACACTATGCATAGCACTTTCGATTCATTGATATTGTGTCCGCACCAGAAAACGGCCCGGAAAAGCGTCCAAACGCCATTTTTTGGGGTCCAAACGATATTTTACGCCTAGAGCTCTTTTGGAGCTTCACGAAAAGTGGTTGGTGGCAGCATACGGCCTCACGGTCTTCCAGCTACGCATTTTGGAAGTTTCAGATAGAAATACAGAAAAAAATTAACAAAAAAAGGGGTGCAACACGAGGACTTCCCGGGAGGTCACCCATCCTAGTACTACTCTCGCCCAAGCACGCTTAACTGCGGAGTTCTGATGGGATCCGGTGCATTAGTGCTGGTATGATCGCACCCGTTTGTTTATGACGCGCAAACGCATATATGCCTTTCCGAGAGGATCTTGAACGTTTATTCGGCGGCGTAGGCCCCACTTGATGCTTAGGCCCGATCCGGAGTCCTAAGTGACCCTTATGTGAGAGGGAGGATGGATGCATCCAAAAAACACTATGCATAGCACTTTCGATTCATTGATTTGTGTCCGCACCAGAAAACGGCCCGGAAAAGCGTCCAAACGCCATTTTTTGGGGTCCAAACGATATTTTACGCCTAGAGCTCTTTTGGAGCTTCACGAAAAGTGGTTGGTGGCAGCATACGGCCTCACGGTCTTCCAGCTACGCATTTTGGAAGTTTCAGATAGAAATACAGAAAAAAATTAACAAAAAAAGGGGTGCAACACGAGGACTTCCCGGGAGGTCACCCATCCTAGTACTACTCTCGCCCAAGCACGCTTACTGCGGAGTTCTGATGGGATCCGGTGCATTAGTGCTGGTATGATCGCACCCGTTTGTTTATGACGCGCAAACGCATATATGCCTTTCCGAGAGGATCTTGAACGTTTATTCGGCGGCGTAGGCCCCACTTGATGCTTAGGCCCGATCCGGAGTCCTAAGTGACCCTTATGTGAGAGGGAGGATGGATGCATCCAAAAAACACTATGCATAGCACTTTCGATTCATTGATTTTGTGTCCGCACCAGAAAACGGCCCGGAAAAGCGTCCAAACGCCATTTTTTGGGGTCCAAACGATATTTTACGCCTAGAGCTCTTTTGGAGCTTCACGAAAAGTGGTTGGTGGCAGCATACGGCCTCACGGTCTTCCAGCTACGCATTTTGGAAGTTTCAGATAGAAATACAGAAAAAAATTAACAAAAAAAGGGGTGCAACACGAGGACTTCCCGGGAGGTCACCCATCCTAGTACTACTCTCGCCCAAGCACGCTTACTGCGGAGTTCTGATGGGATCCGGTGCATTAGTGCTGGTATGATCGCACCCGTTTGTTTATGACGCGCAAACGCATATATGCCTTTCCGAGAGGATCTTGAACGTTTATTCGGCGGCGTAGGCCCCACTTGATGCTTAGGCCCGATCCGGAGTCCTAAGTGACCCTTATGTGAGAGGGAGGATGGATGCATCCAAAAAACACTATGCATAGCACTTTCGATTCATTGATTTGTGTCCGCACCAGAAAACGGCCCGGAAAAGCGTCCAAACGCCATTTTTTGGGGTCCAAACGATATTTTACGCCTAGAGCTCTTTTGGAGCTTCACGAAAAGTGGTTGGTGGCAGCATACGGCCTCACGGTCTTCCAGCTACGCATTTTGGAAGTTTCAGATAGAAATACAGAAAAAAATTAACAAAAAAAGGGGTGCAACACGAGGACTTCCCGGGAGGTCACCCATCCTAGTACTACTCTCGCCCAAGCACGCTTACTGCGGAGTTCTGATGGGATCCGGTGCATTAGTGCTGGTATGATCGCACCCGTTTGTTTATGACGCGCAAACGCATATATGCCTTTCCGAGAGGATCTTGAACGTTTATTCGGCGGCGTAGGCCCCACTTGATGCTTAGGCCCGATCCGGAGTCCTAAGTGACCCTTATGTGAGAGGGAGGATGGATGCATCCAAAAAACACTATGCATAGCACTTTCGATTCATTGATTTGTGTCCGCACCAGAAAACGGCCCGGAAAAGCGTCCAAACGCCATTTTTTGGGGTCCAAACGATATTTTACGCCTAGAGCTCTTTTGGAGCTTCACGAAAAGTGGTTGGTGGCAGCATACGGCCTCACGGTCTTCCAGCTACGCATTTTGGAAGTTTCAGATAGAAATACAGAAAAAAATTAACAAAAAAAGGGGTGCAACACGAGGACTTCCCGGGAGGTCACCCATCCTAGTACTACTCTCGCCCAAGCACGCTTACTGCGGAGTTCTGATGGGATCCGGTGCATTAGTGCTGGTATGATCGCACCCGTTTGTTTATGACGCGCAAACGCATATATGCCTTTCCGAGAGGATCTTGAACGTTTATTCGGCGGCGTAGGCCCCACTTGATGCTTAGGCCCGATCCGGAGTCCTAAGTGACCCTTATGTGAGAGGGAGGATGGATGCATCCAAAAAACACTATGCATAGCACTTTCGATTCATTGATTTGTGTCCGCACCAGAAAACGGCCCGGAAAAGCGTCCAAACGCCATTTTTTGGGGTCCAAACGATATTTTACGCCTAGAGCTCTTTTGGAGCTTCACGAAAAGTGGTTGGTGGCAGCATACGGCCTCACGGTCTTCCAGCTACGCATTTTGGAAGTTTCAGATAGAAATACAGAAAAAAATTAACAAAAAAAGGGGTGCAACACGAGGACTTCCCGGGAGGTCACCCATCCTAGTACTACTCTCGCCCAAGCACGCTTACTGCGGAGTTCTGATGGGATCCGGTGCATTAGTGCTGGTATGATCGCACCCGTTTGTTTATGACGCGCAAACGCATATATGCCTTTCCGAGAGGATCTTGAACGTTTATTCGGCGGCGTAGGCCCCACTTGATGCTTAGGCCCGATCCGGAGTCCTAAGTGACCCTTATGTGAGAGGGAGGATGGATGCATCCAAAAAACACTATGCATAGCACTTTCGATTCATTGATTTTGTGTCCGCACCAGAAAACGGCCCGGAAAAGCGTCCAAACGCCATTTTTTGGGGTCCAAACGATATTTTACGCCTAGAGCTCTTTTGGAGCTTCACGAAAAGTGGTTGGTGGCAGCATACGGCCTCACGGTCTTCCAGCTACGCATTTTGGAAGTTTCAGATAGAAATACAGAAAAAAATTAACAAAAAAAGGGGTGCAACACGAGGACTTCCCGGGAGGTCACCCATCCTAGTACTACTCTCGCCCAAGCACGCTTACTGCGGAGTTCTGATGGGATCCGGTGCATTAGTGCTGGTATGATCGCACCCGTTTGTTTATGACGCGCAAACGCATATATGCCTTTCCGAGAGGATCTTGAACGTTTATTCGGCGGCGTAGGCCCCACTTGATGCTTAGGCCCGATCCGGAGTCCTAAGTGACCCTTATGTGAGAGGGAGGATGGATGCATCCAAAAAACACTATGCATAGCACTTTCGATTCATTGATTTTGTGTCCGCACCAGAAAACGGCCCGGAAAAGCGTCCAAACGCCATTTTTTGGGGTCCAAACGATATTTTACGCCTAGAGCTCTTTTGGAGCTTCACGAAAAGTGGTTGGTGGCAGCATACGGCCTCACGGTCTTCCAGCTACGCATTTTGGAAGTTTCAGATAGAAATACAGAAAAAAATTAACAAAAAAAGGGGTGCAACACGAGGACTTCCCGGGAGGTCACCCATCCTAGTACTACTCTCGCCCAAGCACGCTTAACTGCGGAGTTCTGATGGGATCCGGTGCATTAGTGCTGGTATGATCGCACCCAGTTTGTTTATGACGCGCAAACGCATATATGCCTTTCCGAGAGGATCTTGAACGTTTATTCGGCGGCGTAGGCCCCACTTGATGCTTAGGCCCGATCCGGAGTCCTAAGTGACCCTTATGTGAGAGGGAGGATGGATGCATCCAAAAAACACTATGCATAGCACTTTCGATTCATTGATTTTGTGTCCGCACCAGAAAACGGCCCGGAAAAGCGTCCAAACGCCATTTTTTGGGGTCCAAACGATATTTTACGCCTAGAGCTCTTTTGGAGCTTCACGAAAAGTGGTTGGTGGCAGCATACGGCCTCACGGTCTTCCAGCTACGCATTTTGGAAGTTTCAGATAGAAATACAGAAAAAAATTAACAAAAAAAGGGGTGCAACACGAGGACTTCCCGGGAGGTCACCCATCCTAGTACTACTCTCGCCCAAGCACGCTTAACTGCGGAGTTCTGATGGGATCCGGTGCATTAGTGCTGGTATGATCGCACCCGTTTGTTTATGACGCGCAAACGCATATATGCCTTTCCGAGAGGATCTTGAACGTTTATTCGGCGGCGTAGGCCCCACTTGATGCTTAGGCCCGATCCGGAGTCCTAAGTGACCCTTATGTGAGAGGGAGGATGGATGCATCCAAAAAACACTATGCATAGCACTTTCGATTCATTGATTTGTGTCCGCACCAGAAAACGGCCCGGAAAAGCGTCCAAACGCCATTTTTTGGGGTCCAAACGATATTTTACGCCTAGAGCTCTTTTGGAGCTTCACGAAAAGTGGTTGGTGGCAGCATACGGCCTCACGGTCTTCCAGCTACGCATTTTGGAAGTTTCAGATAGAAATACAGAAAAAAATTAACAAAAAAAGGGGTGCAACACGAGGACTTCCCGGGAGGTCACCCATCCTAGTACTACTCTCGCCCAAGCACGCTTAACTGCGGAGTTCTGATGGGATCCGGTGCATTAGTGCTGGTATGATCGCACCCATTTGTTTATGACGCGCAAACGCATATATGCCTTTCCGAGAGGATCTTGAACGTTTATTCGGCGGCGTAGGCCCCACTTGATGCTTAGGCCCGATCCGGAGTCCTAAGTGACCCTTATGTGAGAGGGAGGATGGATGCATCCAAAAAACACTATGCATAGCACTTTCGATTCATTGATTTTGTGTCCGCACCAGAAAACGGCCCGGAAAAGCGTCCAAACGCCATTTTTTGGGGTCCAAACGATATTTTACGCCTAGAGCTCTTTTGGAGCTTCACGAAAAGTGGTTGGTGGCAGCATACGGCCTCACGGTCTTCCAGCTACGCATTTTGGAAGTTTCAGATAGAAATACAGAAAAAAATTAACAAAAAAAGGGGTGCAACACGAGGACTTCCCGGGAGGTCACCCATCCTAGTACTACTCTCGCCCAAGCACGCTTAACTGCGGAGTTCTGATGGGATCCGGTGCATTAGTGCTGGTATGATCGCACCGTTTGTTTATGACGCGCAAACGCATATATGCCTTTCCGAGAGGATCTTGAACGTTTATTCGGCGGCGTAGGCCCCACTTGATGCTTAGGCCCGATCCGGAGTCCTAAGTGACCCTTATGTGAGAGGGAGGATGGATGCATCCAAAAAACACTATGCATAGCACTTTCGATTCATTGATTTGTGTCCGCACCAGAAAACGGCCCGGAAAAGCGTCCAAACGCCATTTTTTGGGGTCCAAACGATATTTTACGCCTAGAGCTCTTTTGGAGCTTCACGAAAAGTGGTTGGTGGCAGCATACGGCCTCACGGTCTTCCAGCTACGCATTTTGGAAGTTTCAGATAGAAATACAGAAAAAAATTAACAAAAAAAGGGGTGCAACACGAGGACTTCCCGGGAGGTCACCCATCCTAGTACTACTCTCGCCCAAGCACGCTT
>CACVBM020001479.1:0-23698 GCA_902728155.2 Microthlaspi erraticum
ATAGATAAGTGATATCATCTCCCAAAAACAACAAAATTTTGGTTCAATAGAAAGAGATGAAGAAGAAGTCAGTGGATGCTTTTGCTGCTGCTTGTGCTTTCTGTTTTTCTCCATCAACTTCAACTTCCATAGGTTGATGCTCGTTGCCATTAGCAGCAGCTTGAGAGGTGGATGTTTCTGTTGCTGCTGCTGCTGCTGCTTGTGCTTTCTCGAGGAATATATTGCATTTGGTGATAGTCTTGCCGCTGACTAAATTGTGCATTAGCCAGCAGCAAGACCATCAACAAATGTAATATCTTCCTCAAGAAAGCAAAAGCAGCAGCAGCAGCAGAAGCATCCAATGGCTTCTTCTTCTTCTCTATATGTAGTAGACATCATTTATCTTTTACATTCCCCTACTCCGGTCAAGACTGAGACCGCTCTCTGCCTTCATCTCTTCTCTTTCATTGTACTTCGGCCAGACGAATGGCAGAGACAAGGGCAGAGTAGGCTTGCCTTGACCAACAGTCCATTTCCCAACGCATTTCAGGCAGAAATTGTGCCTACATGGTGCCTGAAAAAAATACACATACAAGATATCCATCAGCTCTCTTTATTAGTCTTTATTGCAAAACTTAGTCATATTAAAAAGTAGGAAGGAAAAAAAAGTTAACTTAAAAGTCTTGCCACTTATATCACGTAAAGATCACGATATCAAATACTTGGCAAAACTCAATGGTTTATCATTGTCAAAAATGATTTAAAAAATAAAAAATAAAAAATAAAAATAAAGTCCACAAACTGCAACCGAAAACCAATACAAAATTGATCAACCATATAAGCAAAAGTGTAAGCTTACATATACACACTCATTTGCAGAAATTAAGTTGCCTAACAATTTATAAATTAATCCAACCAAAATATGTATACAAAACAGGTTACATTATCAACGTAAAGGAACGATTGACATCTTTTTTTTTTAATATAAATGGTGAGCACAGCTGCACAAGTAAGTCCATGCATTCTGTATACACGACAAAAAGGGACGATTATATTCTAATATCTGGATTTGTAGTTTCACAAAATAAAAACGAGATCTAGATATAAAAAAAATAAAAAATAAAACAGATACGCGATTTACAGATTCAGCAAACTAACAGAAAACCCTAGATAACTTAAAAAAAAACTAAAATATATAGATTTGGTATTCAAGAGGTTCACCAAACAATAACAAAAACCCTAGATACTGAATTCAAGAAAAACAGATTATATGAACAAGCATAGGAGAGATATAGGACAAACCGTGACGGGCCTATCAGGCAACTGAATGCAGAAAACGCAAGACAGGTTTTCTCCGAGCGTCTTGGCTGCGACAAGATCTGATCCATCGTTGGATGCAATCGGAAGACAGTCAACTTCTCCCACTGTAAAGTGAAAGCGAGAGTCTCGGGAGGGGAGGAGAGACATGACGCATGCCAAGGCGTAGCGCAAGTGGTGCACATGAGAGATTCCTCCGTCGGAGGAGTCGTCTTTGCATCTCATGCACACACCGTCGGCATCGCATGAAACCTGCGCCGTTTTAGAGAAATGATCAGAGAGAGAGAGAGAGAGATATGGACAGAAAAGGTGTTTGAGAGATGATGAGATTGGAGAGAATTGTGGTTCTTGTATTTAAGGGTGGGAGAGAGGAGAGGATCTAGGGTGAATTAAGAGGGAGACGAATTGTAGACGAAAACCAAAAAAAAAAAAAAAGAGGGAGACGAAAATTCTATTATGCATAGACAAGATAAGTGAGAATACATTATTATTAATAATGTGTCTTTCCTAACTTGTTTTTTCTTTTGTTTCGGTTTGTCACATTTTTTGTTGCTGCGTTTGCATTTTCTTTGTTTTTAAATAACAATGTAATAAGCTTTGTTACAAAAAAATGACGGGTTGATATGATGTTTGTTTCACTTTTGTACGTCTTAGCCATAGGATAAAAACACAAAAGATTGAACCTTAATATCACGGTGAATGCTCAATAGGCGAAGAGGAGTATCAATGAGTTCAGTTGTTGCTTTTGCTCCTTGGTTTAAGGGAGAACTTGATGAAAAAGCAAACAACAATTAAGGAAAAAATATGTAAGCTGAAGACAAGTCTAAGAAGAGCGAAACCTAACGATACTCCATAACAGATTAAAATCGAAACGCTTTTCCATCTGCAAGAAAGAGCAAAGCTCAAGTCTAAGTCATTATCACCAAAGTGAAAGAAATTAAAAAGAATCTACAAATCATTTTCTCGTCTTTGCCTCTATACAATTATAAATACTGGAATAGCACACTATACAACAATCACACATCTTCTTATACCCATTACAAACCAAAGCAGGAGCTATCTTAGATATAACAATCCCCGTTTAAAGTTTTATAAATCTTTCTTTACAATTATAGTGCTACAGATCCCACAACTTTAGGGGTTTTATCTACGGTACAAGCTCCAAACAAACAAAAGGAAAACAGCTTTCTTTTGTTTTACATCCAAAAATAAGGAAAAAATTACTATAACTTTCATTTCCCTAAACCTTCTTAATATTTTACTTCTCCTGTGATGACATGTAGATGCAGAAATCTTCCTCTGACTGAGGTCATCATCATAATCGTCTTCATACAAATATCACTCCTCTCACTACTTTGTATTTTCCAGCTTCATACGATGGTGACTGCTCACATATTGCTTCTAGATGAAAAAACTATAACATGAATACTCATAATCATATTAACACTTTATGAAGTCCCCACCATTTCTTTTCTCATTCCAATTGCTTGAAAAAGAGACAATACCTGAAAAAATAAGAGACCAAAAAAGCAAAATGAGAAAACACGTCTTGAAGCATATTTGCACAATCAAAATTTGTTCATACAGGTAAATTACAGTAGAAAAGTTCGTAAACCAAACACAGAGAAACCAAATCACCACAAGATAACATCAAGTGCTTTCCTTTATAGTTGACTGAGTAAATAATTAAATATTCCATAAAACTAATATAAAAAACTTTCCTTTCGGGAAAAGCCACCCACATAAATGATGAATTCCATGAAATGAATAGTCGATCAACAAAGCAACAGATAGCTTTGGATTATATAAAAAAGTACTGAAGCAAAAGTTAACCTATGATAGTTTTGTTGAAAGTTTAGTTTGAAGGAGACTACACTTTTGTTGTGTACTTATCGTCATAATTCAGCTACCACCCACAACAATGTAACCAAAACAGAACATATAAGCAAAGAAAGAAGCTTACTTCTGTTGGAACACGAAAGATAGATGAAACAGCACGTCCTAAAGCACCTGCAGCCTGATTATGCTTATATAACTCGCTAGACAATTGTATATTCTTTTGTAAACAGAGGCATATTAGATTCTAAGTGCCTCTATCTCTAATCAGTAAGCTCTAACACTAAATGGTAGCAAGAATAATGTCAGTAAGCCAAGTTTAAGTTTATACAAACCAAATGTGCAACAGCACTAAACTGTTCGGGTAAAACCTTGAGAAGCTTCTGTTTGGCTGGTTGACACATCTTTAAGAGAAAAATATATAAAAACTTCAGAATCCGCCACTTGCCACTTCAAGCACTTTGACATTCCAAATGAGAAACTAAATTATCATGCACAATGGTCGTGAAAAACAAACTTTTATATACCTCCTCATGTTCAGCATCAGACCAACTAAAGGGTGTGATGAGCGAGCAATCACAGCTCCACTTCCTGCAAGCGAGCTTAAAAAGTAACATGTAAATGGGGAAGCTATACCAACGAAATTCAAATGGAAACACCAGAACCGCTGCAAAGTCAAAACACCAAGTTTTAAACAATAAATCAATGAGTCAGCCAATGAGCCAGAACCTTCTACTTTGATGACGAATCTGAGAACCAACCAAGGAGTCACCTAAGCCAGGAGGGGAATCAGGTAACTCTTGCTTGATCTTGCAAATGGCTAAGCCTCCTTGCTTCTGTCTTCTTTTATCACCCTTCCTCTTTGCAAACAATATTCTTCGGCTATTTCTTCAAAAGGCCTTCGACCAAATACCTATTACGTTAAGTAACAATGTATCAATACAAAAGAGGTTTAGAAACTGATAAAATATTTCCAAAATATTCAGCTTCATAGTTTTGTAAAAGTAACATTATTCTCTAACACACAAGAGAACTGTAAAAGTCTTCACATACTAAAAAGTTGAGTTACCTCCTCATCGTCTGAAGATTCCATTTCCGCCTGAAAAAAAAATGAAATTCAATGTAATGTCTTTTTCTTTTTTTGGCGCCTTAAGATCAAAGTATATTAGGCTTTTTTTGTAAAAAAATTGTTTAAAGCGTTATTTTATGAGTATCTCTTTAAGTCTTCTCATGTACTGACGAATCCAATCAGGTTGAGATGATTGACAAGAACCCAGAGTCTCTTCTTCATCTCGCTTTCCCTTCACTGGAACTAAACCTTCACCTGCAACACCAGTAGGAAGTTACAGAGCATCAATGCACGAAAACCGAAAAAGGTACAACCTTTAAAGCATTTCTTAGCTTCATGTTACACAAACCTGTGGTAGGAATGTTTGAAGATTCAGCAGACTCACTCAAATCTTCCCCTGAGGTTGACATAAATCATCAGTCCTGGAAAAGATACAAACTTTAAAGCTTTTCTTGGCGTGATTTCACACATACCTGTTGTAGGAGATTCAGGACACTCGTTCCTATCTTTCCTTGAAGTCGATATCACACTGACAGAGCCTCCTGCAACAGCAATGGTAAGCTACGACGCAGCAATGACCGACAAATCGCGGAATATTACAGCATACCTGATACCTGAAGTGGGAAAGCGAAAAGCTGCAGAAGAATAGTTTAATGGCAACGCGTGACTCGGGAAGTTCAAACAGAGAAATGTTTATCAGGAATCGGTGAAGAAAATGGAGAAATGTTACTGAAAAACAAACGATTATATTCAAAATTTCAACAAGTGAGAGAGTTTTACTCTTAGAGAGGAGAGAGCGGAATCAATATGATCATTTGAGAAGGCTTCGCAAGAGAGTTTCTCGTAGAGGTCAATGAGTTTCTTCTTCTTCTGAGCGACGTAAAGCGCACTGCGGAGAGGAGCCCTAGCCGGATAAACTGTCCGGCGAAATTTGAGCAGGAGTCGCTGCAAATGGTCCTCGTCGTCCGGCGAAATCAGAAGTTTTGAGACTTTAGACAAAATTGGGTGACAGCGAGAGGAAGGATTTTTTATAGAGGCAGCGGGCAATCGGAACGTAGGAGACGTAACTGGCGGAGTTAATGGCGGTCATTGAACAGCTGAAACGGCGGAGAGAGGGATGCGGACAGTCTCGCCGGAAGCTAGTGACGTGTACGGTGTCACGAGTAGCACGATCTGGGCGGACACGACGTCGTTTTGTCAACGAAAAAAAGCTAAATTCAAAAACGACGTCGTTTTGAAGTCAGACGGGAGTTAAAAAAAAAGATGACATGGCATTCTCTGGAGGTGCTGAGGTGTGATCAGCTGGAGAGTATCACAAGCACTTTCAATTATATAGATTTGACATTGTGTTACTGTTAGTGATTAAGTGCTTCGTTTAAGGTCCTTGATAATCTCTCTCACTGCATTTACATTCCAATTTTTTTTGCTTCTTCTCTCACCTTTTTACGAGAAATTTGTTCAGAGAATATAATATTACAACAAAATTAAAAAAAAAAAAAAAGCATCACCTATGCGTATTCTCAACAAAACCTTAAAAGAGGAAATAGTTCCGGACTGAATTGGCTGGTGCACAAGAAAGTACCTCACTGTTTGTTGTGTGTCAGGTGAAAGTTAACTAGTTAATCTCAGTTTTGTTTGGTTTGGTATTAATCGATCGCATAATCTAAACCAGCTTGTCTTGGTGAATTTTTTTTATGTTTAAATGTTAAGTCTTGGTGATTTAAACTTGATAATCATCAATAAATTTCTTTCAGAGTATTTGGACAATAATGTAAACCATACGTGACATGATCATAAATCTTGTCTCACAAACCTTCATCAGCGGACAAGAGGGAAGTTTTTCTGATATCAAATTTTGTCAGAACAAAAGATAGAATATGTTGGTTGGAGGATCACATCACTACATCAGGCTGATGATGAACAATTGAGAGAGAGAGAGAGAGAGAGAGAGAGAGAGAGAGAGAGAGAGAGAGAGAGAGAGAGAGAGAGAGAGAGAGAGAGAGCGAGAGAGATGCTGAATAATATAATACTTTTATTAACTTTCCCCAAATTGGCAAACTGCCTTACATAGAATGTTTAAAAGGTACAAACACCAAAATTAATTAAAAACCGAAAAAGATAATATAAACCGAGATAGATAAGTGATATCATATCACAAAACAATAAACATTTTGGTTCAATAGAAAGGAAAAGAAAAAGAAGAAGCCATTGGAATGTAAAAGATAAATGATGTCTACTATATATAGAGAAGAAGACCTCAACGATCGCTATGGTTGCTGTTTTCCTCCATCAACTTCAACTTCCACAGGTTGTTGCTGGTTGCCATTAGCAGCGGCTTGAGAGGCGGATGCTTCTGCTGCTAGTGCTTGTGCTTTCTCGAGGAAGATATTGCATTTGTTGATGGTCTTGCCGCTGACTAGACCATCCTTAAACAGTCCAACCATAAAGGATGGTCTAGTCAGCGGCAAGACCATCAACAAATGCAATATCTTCCTCGAGAAAGCACAAGCAATAGCAGCAGAAGCATCCACCTCTCAAGCTGCTGCTAATGGCAACGAGCAACAACCTGTGTAAGTTGAGGGAGGGACGGAGGAGAGGATCTAGGATGAGATTTGAGAGAGTTATGGTGCTTGTATTTAAGGGTGGAGAGAGGAGAGGATCTAGGGTGAATTGAGAGCTTTTGAAAAAATTGAATTTCAGTCAACAAAAAGAAATGAAAATTAAAACAAAAATTACCTGTATTTCCATAAAATGGACAAATTGACAGAAACAAATCGGAGAACAAGATAAAACCAAATCAACTCATTAGGAATAAAATTTCTCCTAAAGTCAAAATATAGGGAAGAGAAACAATACCGGTTAGGAAAGATATCTCGCCAACTCCAACTGTAATTTTTTACTTTTTATTAGCTTTTGGTATAATCATCATTTCCTAACTTAATATTATTATTTGACATTGTGCTAGGTCATCCGTATATTTTTTTGTGGCTTGATCACTCACTGTTAGTGATTAAGTAATTCGTTTAGATCATTTTATAAACTCCATTAAAAGCCTGACTGGTTTAACTGCTGTGGTTGTGGTTGCGGGTGCGAAGTTTTCGGAAGCAGGCGGTTGTGATTAGTAGTGTTATTAAGTTGTTTGTACGACTGGCATAACAATTGGAAATGGATGCGTTTGCGAGATACTTATGACCGGTTCACTTGCGGATGCAATAGCGGTTAAACAATAAATTAATAATATAAACACATTATATAATTATAAAAATATCAAAACTATATTATAATGAAAATTTTAAATTTATGGTTCAACATAATTAAAAAGAATTTTTTTATAAAGAATAATTTGTGTATAATACTTACGTCTATCTTTTATTTTCTATAATTTAAATAAAAAAATTTGATTTTATTTTCAAAAATAAATATTTAATGTGAAAATTAAATTTATATTACAATTTTATTTATTAGATATATATGTATTAGTATGAAAATAATATTTATCAAGAGAATTTTGATTTGTAGAACTTATAAATATATAAGTATGATATGATTTTAATGAATTATGACTATAATTACTTTTATTTATTTATTTATATTGTGATTTTATTGGTCAAATCTTATTTTTGTTAATAAAGATTATTATTTATTTTCTGATTTTATATAAATTTGTGTTTTTTAATTTTAATTTTTTTTAATTATCCACCCGCAACCGCAAACGCTGCTGAGAAGAAGTTTTTGATTTTGAGGGATCTTAAGCGATTTTAAGCTGCATAAATCGTTTATGGTGATTGTTGTCAAACACCAATAACCGCTACTACCCGCAAATGCTGCGTTTGCGGGTAGTAGAGGGTGAACCAAATCAACACCTAAGTCTATAAACGTTGCACAACACCATAAAGTGCTTCGTTTAAGATCCTCATGTGACTTGTCCTAAACAATATATTTTTAAAGTCCTTGATTATCTCTTTCACTACATTTACTTTCCAATTTTTAAATGCTTCTTCTCTCACCTTTTTAAAAGATATTTGTTGACATAAGCTAATATTACAACAAAAAATGACAAATCATGAAGACCCTTTAACACACACAAAAAAAACAAATGACAAATCATCACCTATACGTATTCTTGCTAAATTGCTCTAGGTGTATCAATCTAGTTAAGCAGTGCCTATATAATGCGCGCACAAAACCTTAAAGGAGGAAATAGTTCCGGGAGAGAAGGGACTGAATTGGCTTGTGCACAAGAAAGTACCTCACCGTTTGTTGTGAAATCGCTCAGCTTCATGTCGAGTTGGTTTCTATTTACTCTTCTGTAAACTCAATTTTAAATTATTATAAGCAAACTCTTTCACGAAAACAAAAATTTAAAGGAAATACAACGTGACAACCTAAGATAAGAAAATAAGAACCTTTTATTTTGTTCAAAAGAAAATAAGAAGTTATTAGCCAATAAGCAAGACGATCAAACGAGAAGTTATATATATATATATTATTAATTTTATGCGGAAATAGAAGATATTGTATTGTTAACTCGGTTCTTGGCACACAATCCAGATTTAGTTCCTAAAGAAGTCGAATCACAAACAACTGCTTCTGCTAACTTGAGTGACAAGTAAATACCGAGTCCTAAAAAGGCTAACGCAGAAACAAAGATGAAAATATGTTGCAAAGGAAAAGCGATAGAAGGAGGAGAGCAGCAAGTGTGCGAGACTGGATCAAGACACTTACATGTGGCTGATGATGAAAGATGATGAACAGTTGAGAACTTGAGATATAGCGAAGAACAAAGACCGAAAGAGATAACATAAACCGAAATAGATAAGTGATATCCTATCACAAAAACAACAACCATTTTGGTACAACAGAAAAAGAAGAAGAGGAAGCCATTGGATAGGTTTAGTTTGGTCTTTTCCTCCAAGCCAAGATTACACCACAGTCTCAGAAGAAACTAGTGTGTCAGTGTCCAGTTTAATCCTTTTCCTCGGCTGTTCATCAACTTCTTCAGCGACGACCAATGTTTCTTCTTCAGCTTCTTCGGTAATGCCAGAGTTTTCATCTACACTTGTGCTTGCACCTTCTTCATCTGATGCATTAACAAGCTCTGCTTTGTCCTCTTCCTTGTTCTTCACCGCCAGCTTCTCTATCACCGCCATTATATCTCTATTCACCTGTTTCCACACAACTAAGTTTTAGAATACGATGGCAATAATATTAACTACATAAGAGTATATGAAAGAAGAGATGATGATGTTGACCTGAGGGTTTTGGAGAAAGTCAGAAATGTCAGTGGGACAACAAGGACAGTTCATGATGGTCTTCCTTGCACGAAGGGTGCGTCCACCTTTGCTTCTTTCTGTCATTACAGTTTGCCCAACAAATCTGCCTTCTATGCATGGCTTGCAGAAGTTGTGAGCACAAGGCGTTGTCACAGGAAGACTCATCACTTGCCTACAGATTTGGCAGCTAAATTCTGCATTACACCAAAAACAAAAACAAGAATCTAATTAAATATGATTATCAATATTAACTTTCTGAATTAGGTTAACACTTTTTGGGAAAGAGTGCTGAAGACTCAAACCTTTTAGAAGTTTCTCTCTCACGGTCTGTGTTGAACTTCTGGCTTTCCTCAGACTTTTTCTCTCATTAGGGTCCAAAGCATTAAGTGCCTTTTGGCTAGCTGGTGGAGGCTTCATCCATTTCCATCGACCATCACTTTCCTGTTCAAGTAAGTGTACACGGAAGATATTACATATAATGAGAACCAGGAGATGAAAATTTGAAATCTGATCACTAAACCCTTCTCTCAAACAAGTCTGTTGCCATCTCAAGCTCTGGAATATTAGGCAAAGATCTTGGACGATCTCCATGCTCATCACTACATTGTACATATACATAGCTTACTTAAACTCTGAATTATAGAATATGTTTGAAAAAAGCGCTTCCTCAAGAGAAGTTAAATCAAACCTGGTCCATGGAGCTGCCTCATTGTCACATCTCACAAACAGGTAACGACACATCTTAAAAACACCCTATGGAAAAGATTAAAAAAAAAAAGAACAACATGTTAGATATAAAAAAAAGAACAATCAATATCTGTATTAAAAAAAAAAAAAGCTTAGTTAGATGTTGTACCTGTTTTCCAACTTTTCGCCAGCACTTCTCAATCCTGTAAACTCCATCATATCTTACTCCTTTCGCAGAGGCATATGCAGTACACTTCTTTTCAGACCTGATAGTTATTTATGAAGGAAGGAATTTAATTTGATTTGATTAGTATCACTTTCTGCTTATAGTTTCTGGTTCAAAATTCTAATTCAAAGCAATGGACTTTTGCTCATAGAAAAACTAACCTGACAACACGAACAGGATAACCCATTTTGCAACTTAATCTTAAAGCTTCATTTGCGTTTGCAAACTTCTGGTCAAACGTTTGCTCCTTGTTAGTCCTTTTGTTGCCGCTCATATCTCTTCCTCCACTGTGTGACACATATTCAAGAGCAAGTCTTATCACTACATTGTCTAATGTCGCTACATCTATACGTATGCATGAGTGATAGAAAACGTGTAGTAAGAACTAAAAGCAAGAAGAGTGATGAAAATAAAACCTTCCTGTGTATAGAAACCATTCTCCATGATCGTCGTCGTCCTCATAACCTCTAGAGAGTGCCACAGACTGAGCTCCATACTTTGACTGTCCAGCAATTCCAGCCATGTGCTCAGAGTGAGCCCCCCACTGTTTACAGTCCAACCTATTGTTCTAGGTTTCGCCAACTAAAACACCTTGGTTTCTTCTGGGATCATTCTCAGCTGGTATAGGACCAAAGTGGTTGGATGGTATTGTCACAAATATCTTGCCGCATGAAGCATTTGAAATCCCATTTCTCACCGCGCGCTCGGTTCTGAAAGCTTTGTCAGGCCGGTCTTCATTTCTTACGAAATGATGAACCTTTGGAGCACCAGCAGCAGCAGGTTTAGGAGCTTTGGCCAAACGAATGGCAGAGACTAAGGCAGAGTTGATCCGAGGGTTTCTGACCATTCTGAGAGGAATCACTTTGCGGCATTCTGCACAAGTACGTTTGCCTTGACCAATAGTCCATTTCCCAAAGCATTTCAGGCAGAAATTGTGCCCACATGGTGCCTGAAAAAAAATACACATACAAGATATCCATCAACATCTTTACTAGTCTTCAAATTTTTCAAAGTAAGGGAAGAAAAAAGTTATAACGTAAAAGTCTTCCCACTTAGTTAAAGTTCACGACATCAAATACGTAGCACTTAATGGTTTATCATTGTCAAAGATAAATTCAAAAAAAAAAAAAAAGGAGACCACAAATTAACTGCAACCGAAAACCAATACTAAATTGATTAACCATATCAACAAAAGTGTATACTTACTTATACACAATCATTTACAGAAATTAAGTTGCCTAACAATTTTCAACAACATGAAAAATTAATCCAACCAAAACGTGTAAACAAAAACAGGTTACATTAACAACGTACGATTCTAATAACTGGATTTGTAGTTTCTTAAGAACAGCGAGATCTAGATATAAAAAACACTAACATGAGAACCTAGATAACCTAGATAATTAAAAAACAACAAAATTCGGTATTCAAGAGGTTCACCAAAGAACAACAAAACCCCTAGCTATTGAATCCATGAAAACAGATTATATGAACAAGCAAAAGAGAGAACGAGAGATAAAGGACAAACCATGACGGGCCTATCAGGCAACTCAAAACAGAAAACGCAAGTCAGGTTTTCTCCAAGCGTGGCCAAGACATCATCATCTCCGAGTCCTTTATCCTTTTTCTCTTCTTCTTCGTCCACAACGATATTACCGCCCATCATCTCCTGCTTCTTCTTGGCCTTATCCGCGTCAGTCAGAGTCATGTCAGCCTCAATGGCGTGAATGGCCGCCACAACTCCCGATCCATCGTTGGATGCAACCGGAAGAGAATCATCTTCTCCGGAACAATCGGGGCACTCCCACTGTAGAGTAGAAGCGAGCGTTTCCGGAAGAGAGGAGAGACATGAAGCATGCCAAGGCGAAGCGCAAGTGCCGCACATGAGAGATTCCTCCGTCGGAGGAGTCGTCTTGCATCTCATGCACACACCCTCGGCATCGCATGGAACCTGCGCCATAGTGATAGGAACAAAGAGAGAGATATGGATCGAGAAATGTGTTTGAGAGATGATGAGATTCGAGAGAATTGTGGTTCTTGTATTTAAGGGTGGAGAGTGGAGAGGATAAAGGTGTGAACTGAGAGGGAGACGCAAATTGTAGCAGCGGGTGCCTTTTTAAAAAAATTGAAATTCAGTTAACAAAAAGAAATGAAAATGAAAACAAATTATATCTAGTATTTCCATAAAATGTACGAATTGCCAAAACAAAATAGGAAGAAAAGAAAAAAAAATTCAATCCAACTCTTTAGGAATGAAATATCTCCTAAAGTCAAAATATAGGAAAAAAAATCATGGGGTTTTACTATAGTCCCATTGAGGAAAGAAATCTCATCCCTAATTTAGTATTATTACTAGCAGAGTACCCGCACGTTTGTGCGGTGTGACGTTGTTGTTTTGTGTAGAAAATTTAAACCCTAAATCCGAACCCGACAAAAAACCCTAATCAAAAAATTTAAAAACCCAAACTTTTTTAATAGGTCTAAACATGAAAATCCGAAATCAAAAAAATCCCGAAAACCCTGACTGAACAAAAAAAATCTGGAAACTTTTTCACCCGGAACCCGACCCCAATACCTAATCAAAATTTTAAAATACTCAATTTTTTTAATATATCTAAACCCGAAAACCAGAAATCTAAAAAATCCGGAAAACCCTAAACTGAAAAAAAAATTGAACCTAACCCGAACAGAAATTTTCAAAGAAACCCGAACAATTTCTATATCTCTATATATATCTCTATAAAATTATGTCTCAGATTTTCACCCAAACCCGAACTTGTCTATAAAAACCCGAAAATCCAAAAAGCATATTCTATTGATTTGGAATTATCGTTAGATTATGTTAAGTTTTTTTTTTGCAGATTTTTAAGAGATGGAAAACGGAAGTTTTCTAAACCATCGGTTTATTTTAAGTTATTATTCTTGTATCCAAACAATTTTTTCCATTTATTCTTCTATCCAAATAGATTTTTCTCTTATTCTTATATCCAAACAACTTTTGTTTCCATTTATTCTTCTATCCAAATAGATGTTTCTCTAATTCTTGTATCCAAACATTAGAATGTACTTCTCAATTAATAATATAAAGATTTGACATTGTGCTACGTCATGCATATTTTTTTTTATGGCTTCATCACTGTTAGTTAATTATTAAGTGTTTCGTTCTTTTCATAAACTCCATTACCTCTATAAACGTTGCACAACAGCATAAAGTGCTTCGTTTAAATAATACTATTACTTGATCATCTCTTTCACTACATTTACATTCCAATTTTTATTTGCTTCGTCTCTCACCTTTCTAACAGAAACTTGTTCAGAGAATATAATATTACAACAATCGTAACCTATAAAGTATAAAGCCAAAAAAAAAAAAAAAAAAAAAAAAAAAAAAAAAAAAAAAGCATCACCTATGCGCGTATTCTCAACAAAACCTTGAAAGAGGAAATAGTTCCGGGACTGAATTGGCTGGTGCACAAGAAAGTACCGCACTGTTTGTTGTGACAACATACGTCTCAGGTGAAAGTTAACTGGTTAATATCAGTTTGGTTTGGTTTGGTTTTAATCGATCGCATAATCTAAACTAGCTTGTCTTGATGGTTTAAGCCATATAATCATCAATAAATTTCTTTCCGAGTATTTGGACAATAATGTAAACCATACGTGACATGATCATAAATCTTGTCTCACAAACCTTCATCAGCGGGACAAGAGGGAAGTTTTTCTGATTTCAAATTTTGTCAGAATAAAAGATAGAATATGTTGGTTGGAGGATGACATCAGGCACAGAGCTTCTACTGCTCCGAGGCCGCCGGAGTAGCAAGGACAACGACCAATGCAATGGTTAAAGAAGCTTATTTGTGGCTGATGATGAACAGTTGAGAGAGAGAGAGAGAAATGCTGAATAATATAATACTTTTATTAACTTTCCCCAAATTAGCAAAATGCCTTACATAGAATGTTTAAAAGGTACAAACACCAAAATTAATTAAAAACCGAAAGAGATAATATAAACAGAGATAGATAAGTGATATCATATCACAGAAATAACAAACAATTTAGTTTAATAGAAAGGAAAAGAAGCCATTGGAATGTAAAAGATAAATATGATGTCTACTACATATAGAGAAGAAGACCTCAACGATCGCTATGGTTGCTGTTTTTCTCCATCAACTTTAACTTCCACAGGTTGTTGCCGGTTGCCATTAGGAGCAGCTTGAGAGGTGGATGCTTCTTTTAAAGAATATTGGCAAGAAAAGGGACCTCAAGGTAATGTTTTGTTTAAGTTCAAGCTTCGCAGAGTTTCAGGTCAGCCTTGAACTTAAACAAAACATTACCTTGAGGTCCCTTTTCTTGCCAATATTCTTTAAAAGAAGCATCCACCTCTCAAGCTGCTGCTACTGGCAGAGAGAGAGAGAGAGAGAGAGAGAGAGAGAGAGAGAGAGAGAGAGAGAGAGAGAGAGAGAGAGAGAGAGCTATGGATAGAGAAATGTGTTTGAGAGATGATGAGATTCGAGAGAATTGTGGTCTTGTATTTAAGGGTGGAGAGAGGAGAAGATCTAGGGTGAATTGAGAGGGAGACCCAATTTGCAGCAGCGGGGATTTTAAAAAAATTGATATTCAGTCAACAAAAAGAAATGAAAATGAAAACAAATAATACGTGTATTTCCATAAAATGAACAAATTGACAAAATCAAATTGGAGAAAAAGATAAAACCAAATCAACACATTAGGAATAAAATCTCTCCTAAAGTCAAAATATAGGGAAAAAAAATACCAGTTAGGAAAGAAATCTCGCCAACTCCAACTGTTATTTTTACTTTCTATTAGCTTTTGGTATAATCATCATATTCATCCTTAATTTAATATTATTATTTGACATTGTGCTACCAATGCAAAGGTTAACCAGAGCGTATTGCAAACTTAAAAATGGGGGCCTTTTCGATATAATTATTTTTATTAGACGATTGTAAAATGACAAAAACAAAAAATTGAAATATAGTTATTTGTGATTTAGATATTCGGTTTGGTCGTTTGGGATACTAAATTCACCCAGTTTGGTTTTGTACCTTTTTCCTTTTATTTTTCAGAAAAAAAAAAAGAATGAAAATGTCTAGATCACTGTGTGCTACGTCATGCGTATATTTCTTTTGTGGCTTGATCACTGTTAGTGATTAAGTGTTTCGTTTAGATTGTTTAATTTTTTGTTAAAGAGTTTAGATATTTTCATAAACTCCATTAACTCTATAAACGTTGCACAAAAGCATAAAGTGCTTCATTTAAGATCCTCTTGTGCCTTGCCCTAAACAATATTTTTAAAGTTCTTGTTTATCTCTTTCACTACATTTACTTTCCAATTTTTCTTTGCTTCTTCTCTCACAGAAGATAATATTACAGCAACAAATGACAAATCATGAAGACCCTTTACCAAAAAAAAAACAAATGACAAATCATCACCTATGCGTATTCTTTCTAAATTGCTTTAGGTGTATCAATCCAGTTAAGCAGTGCCTATATAATGCGCAAAGAAACTGAAACAACAAAGTACCTCACCGTTTGTTGTGACAACATACGTCTCTGGATCCACCGTGATGTTCGGAAGCGATTCGCTCAGCTTCATGTAAACTGTGTCCACCGTGATGTTCACTTCGATCACATGGCTGGAATTTCTGGATCCACCGTGATGTTCAAGAAAGTACCTTTAATATAAGAAAACCCTGTAACGAAAAAAGATTTTGCAAAGAAATACAAGATGACAACCTAAGATAAGAAAATAAGAACCTTTTTTTTGTTTCAAAAGAAAATACGAAGTTATTAACCAATAAGCAAGACGATCAAACGATATATATAAACTAAACATTGGACCATAGGGACTTAACAAAGATATTGTATTGTTAAGACGGTTCATGGAACACAATCCAGGTCTAGTCGAATAGCAAACAGCTGCTTCTGCTAACTTGAGTGACAAGTAAATGCCGAGTCCTATAAAAGCTAGGGCAGAAAAAGAGATCAAGATAGGTAGCAAAGAGAGGATCCTTGGAGTTGCTTGTGTCTGAAGAGAGAAGCCAGGGAAGGAGGAGAGCAGCAAGTGTCAGAGACTGGATCAAGGCCCTTACATGTGGCTGTAAGATGATGAACAGTTAATACCTTCATTAAATTTTCCCCAAATTGCAAATGCCTTACATAAAATGTTTAAAAGTACAAACAACCAAAGTAAAAACCGAAAGAGATAACATAAATTAACCGAGATAGATAAGTGATATCATCTCCCAAAAACAACAAAATTTTGGTTCAATAGAAAGAGATGAAGAAGAAGTCAGTGGATGCTTTTGCTGCTGCTTGTGCTTTCTGTTTTTCTCCATCAACTTCAACTTCCATAGGTTGATGCTCGTTGCCATTAGCAGCAGCTTGAGAGGTGGATGTTTCTGTTGCTGCTGCTGCTGCTGCTTGTGCTTTCTCGAGGAATATATTGCATTTGGTGATAGTCTTGCCGCTGACTAAATTGTGCATTAGCCAGCAGCAAGACCATCAACAAATGTAATATCTTCCTCAAGAAAGCAAAAGCAGCAGCAGCAGCAGAAGCATCCAATGGCTTCTTCTTCTTCTCTATATGTAGTAGACATCATTTATCTTTTACATTCCCCTACTCCGGTCAAGACTGAGACCGCTCTCTGCCTTCATCTCTTCTCTTTCATTGTACTTCGGCCAGACGAATGGCAGAGACAAGGGCAGAGTAGGCTTGCCTTGACCAACAGTCCATTTCCCAACGCATTTCAGGCAGAAATTGTGCCTACATGGTGCCTGAAAAAAATACACATACAAGATATCCATCAGCTCTCTTTATTAGTCTTTATTGCAAAACTTAGTCATATTAAAAAGTAGGAAGGAAAAAAAAGTTAACTTAAAAGTCTTGCCACTTATATCACGTAAAGATCACGATATCAAATACTTGGCAAAACTCAATGGTTTATCATTGTCAAAAATGATTTAAAAAATAAAAAATAAAAAATAAAAATAAAGTCCACAAACTGCAACCGAAAACCAATACAAAATTGATCAACCATATAAGCAAAAGTGTAAGCTTACATATACACACTCATTTGCAGAAATTAAGTTGCCTAACAATTTATAAATTAATCCAACCAAAATATGTATACAAAACAGGTTACATTATCAACGTAAAGGAACGATTGACATCTTTTTTTTTTAATATAAATGGTGAGCACAGCTGCACAAGTAAGTCCATGCATTCTGTATACACGACAAAAAGGGACGATTATATTCTAATATCTGGATTTGTAGTTTCACAAAATAAAAACGAGATCTAGATATAAAAAAAATAAAAAATAAAACAGATACGCGATTTACAGATTCAGCAAACTAACAGAAAACCCTAGATAACTTAAAAAAAAACTAAAATATATAGATTTGGTATTCAAGAGGTTCACCAAACAATAACAAAAACCCTAGATACTGAATTCAAGAAAAACAGATTATATGAACAAGCATAGGAGAGATATAGGACAAACCGTGACGGGCCTATCAGGCAACTGAATGCAGAAAACGCAAGACAGGTTTTCTCCGAGCGTCTTGGCTGCGACAAGATCTGATCCATCGTTGGATGCAATCGGAAGACAGTCAACTTCTCCCACTGTAAAGTGAAAGCGAGAGTCTCGGGAGGGGAGGAGAGACATGACGCATGCCAAGGCGTAGCGCAAGTGGTGCACATGAGAGATTCCTCCGTCGGAGGAGTCGTCTTTGCATCTCATGCACACACCGTCGGCATCGCATGAAACCTGCGCCGTTTTAGAGAAATGATCAGAGAGAGAGAGAGAGAGATATGGACAGAAAAGGTGTTTGAGAGATGATGAGATTGGAGAGAATTGTGGTTCTTGTATTTAAGGGTGGGAGAGAGGAGAGGATCTAGGGTGAATTAAGAGGGAGACGAATTGTAGACGAAAACCAAAAAAAAAAAAAAAGAGGGAGACGAAAATTCTATTATGCATAGACAAGATAAGTGAGAATACATTATTATTAATAATGTGTCTTTCCTAACTTGTTTTTTCTTTTGTTTCGGTTTGTCACATTTTTTGTTGCTGCGTTTGCATTTTCTTTGTTTTTAAATAACAATGTAATAAGCTTTGTTACAAAAAAATGACGGGTTGATATGATGTTTGTTTCACTTTTGTACGTCTTAGCCATAGGATAAAAACACAAAAGATTGAACCTTAATATCACGGTGAATGCTCAATAGGCGAAGAGGAGTATCAATGAGTTCAGTTGTTGCTTTTGCTCCTTGGTTTAAGGGAGAACTTGATGAAAAAGCAAACAACAATTAAGGAAAAAATATGTAAGCTGAAGACAAGTCTAAGAAGAGCGAAACCTAACGATACTCCATAACAGATTAAAATCGAAACGCTTTTCCATCTGCAAGAAAGAGCAAAGCTCAAGTCTAAGTCATTATCACCAAAGTGAAAGAAATTAAAAAGAATCTACAAATCATTTTCTCGTCTTTGCCTCTATACAATTATAAATACTGGAATAGCACACTATACAACAATCACACATCTTCTTATACCCATTACAAACCAAAGCAGGAGCTATCTTAGATATAACAATCCCCGTTTAAAGTTTTAGAATACGATGGCAATAGTGTTAACTACATAAGATTATATGAAAGAAGAGATGATGATGTTGACCTGAGGGTTTTGGAGAAAGTCAGAAATGTCAGTGGGGCAACAAGGACAGTTCATGATGGTCTTTCTGGCACGAAGTGTACGTCCACCTTTGCTTCTTTCTGTCATTACAGTTTGCCCAACAAATCTGCCTTCTATGCATGGCTTGCAGAAGTTGTGAGCACAAGGCGTTGTCACAGGAAGACTCATCACTTGCCTACAGATTTGGCAGCTAAATTCTGCATTACACCAAAAACAAAAACAAGAATCTAATTAAATATGCTTATCAGTATTAACTTTCTGAATTAGATTAACTCTTTTTGGGAAAGAGAGCTGAAGACTCAAACCTTTTAGAAGTTTCTCTCTCACGGTCTGTGTTGAACTTCTGGCTTTCCTCACACTTTTTCTCTCATTAGGGTCCAAAGCATTAAGTGCCTTTTGGCTAGCTGGTGGAGGCTTCATCCATTTCCAACGACCATCACTTTCCTGTTCAAGTAAGTGTACACGGAAGATATTACATATAATGAGAACCAGGAGATGAAAATTTGAAATCTGATCACTAAACCCTAAGAGAATGTGAACTTACATCAAAATCCCATGATGGATTTTCCTTTCTCTCAAACAAGTCTGTTGCCATCTCAAGCTCTGGAATATTAGGCAAAGATCTTGGACGATCTCCATGCTCATCACTACATTGTACATATACATAGCTTAATTAAACTCTGAATTATAGAATATTTGTGAAAAAAGCGCTTCCTCAAGAGAAGTAAAATCAAACCTGGTCCATGGAGCTGCCTCATTGTCACATCTCACAAACAGGTAACGACACATCTTAAAAACACCCTATGGAAAAGATAAAAAATAAAATAAAAAATAAAAAACAACATGTTAGATATAAAAAAAGAACAATCAATATCTGTATTAAAAAAAAAAAAAGCTTAGTTAGATGTTGTACCTGTTTTCCAACTTTTCGCCAGCACTTCTCAATCCTGTAAACTCCATCATATCTTACTCCTTTCGCAGAGGCATATGCAGTACACTTCTTTTCAGACCTGATAGTTATTTATGAAGGAAGGAATTTAATTTGATTTGATTAGTATCACTTTCTGCTTATAGTTTCTGGTTCAAAATTCTAATTCAAAGCAATGGACTTTTGCTCATAGAAAAACTAACCTGACAACACGAACAGGATAACCCATTTTGCAACTCAATCTTAAAGCTTCATTTGCGTTTGCAAACTTCTGGTCAAACGTTTGCTCCTTGTTAGTCCTTTTGTTGCCAACCAAAACGTGTAAACAAAAACAGGTTACATTAACAACGTACGATTCTAATAACTGGATTTGTAGTTTCTTAAGAACAGCGAGATTTAGATATAAAAAACACTAACATGAGATACGCGATTTACAAATTCATCAAACTAACAAAAAAGAAAACCTAGATAATTAAAAAACAACAAAATTCGGTATTCAAGAGGTTCACCAAAGAACAACAAAACCCCTAGCTATTGAATCCATGAAAACAGATTATATGAACAAAGATTATATGAACAAAAAATTGAAATATAGTTATTTGTGATTTAGATATTCGGTTTGGTCGTTTGGGATACTAAATTCACCCAGTTTGGTTTTGTACCTTTTTCCTTTTATTTTTCAAAAAAAAAAAGAATGAAAATGTCTAGATCACTGTGTGCTACGTCATGCGTATATTTCTTTTGTGGCTTGATCACTGTTAGTGATTAAGTGTTTCGTTTAGATTGTTTAATTTTTTGTTAAAGAGTTTAGATATTTTCATAAACTCCATTAACTCTATAAACGTTGCACAAAAGCATAAAGTGCTTCATTTAAGATCCTCTTGTGCCTTGCCCTAAACAATATTTTTAAAGTTCTTGTTTATCTCTTTCACTACATTTACTTTCCAATTTTTCTTTGCTTCTTCTCTCACAGAAGATAATATTACAGCAACAAATGACAAATCATGAAGACCCTTTACCAAAAAAAAAACAAATGACAAATCATCACCTATGCGTATTCTTTCTAAATTGCTTTAGGTGTATCAATCCAGTTAAGCAGTGCCTATATAATGCGCAAAGAAACTGAAACAACAAAGTACCTCACCGTTTGTTGTGACAACATACGTCTCTGGATCCACCGTGATGTTCGGAAGCGATTCGCTCAGCTTCATGTAAACTGTGTCCACCGTGATGTTCACTTCGATCACATGGCTGGAATTTCTGGATCCACCGTGATGTTCAAGAAAGTACCTTTAATATAAGAAAACCCTGTAACGAAAAAAGATTTTGCAAAGAAATACAAGATGACAACCTAAGATAAGAAAATAAGAACCTTTTTTTTGTTTCAAAAGAAAATACGAAGTTATTAACCAATAAGCAAGACGATCAAACGATATATATAAACTAAACATTGGACCATAGGGACTTAACAAAGATATTGTATTGTTAAGACGGTTCATGGAACACAATCCAGGTCTAGTCGAATAGCAAACAGCTGCTTCTGCTAACTTGAGTGACAAGTAAATGCCGAGTCCTATAAAAGCTAGGGCAGAAAAAGAGATCAAGATAGGTAGCAAAGAGAGGATCCTTGGAGTTGCTTGTGTCTGAAGAGAGAAGCCAGGGAAGGAGGAGAGCAGCAAGTGTCAGAGACTGGATCAAGGCCCTTACATGTGGCTGTAAGATGATGAACAGTTAATACCTTCATTAAATTTTCCCCAAATTGCAAATGCCTTACATAAAATGTTTAAAAGTACAAACAACCAAAGTAAAAACCGAAAGAGATAACATAAATTAACCGAGATAGATAAGTGATATCATCTCCCAAAAACAACAAAATTTTGGTTCAATAGAAAGAGATGAAGAAGAAGTCAGTGGATGCTTTTGCTGCTGCTTGTGCTTTCTGTTTTTCTCCATCAACTTCAACTTCCATAGGTTGATGCTCGTTGCCATTAGCAGCAGCTTGAGAGGTGGATGTTTCTGTTGCTGCTGCTGCTGCTGCTTGTGCTTTCTCGAGGAATATATTGCATTTGGTGATAGTCTTGCCGCTGACTAAATTGTGCATTAGCCAGCAGCAAGACCATCAACAAATGTAATATCTTCCTCAAGAAAGCAAAAGCAGCAGCAGCAGCAGAAGCATCCAATGGCTTCTTCTTCTTCTCTATATGTAGTAGACATCATTTATCTTTTACATTCCCCTACTCCGGTCAGACTGAGACCGCTCTCTGCCTTCATCTCTTCTCTTTCATTGTACTTTGGCCAGACGAATGGCAGAGACAAGGGCAGAGTTGATCCGAGATTTTCTGACCATTCTGTCAGGAATCACTTTGCGGCATTCTATAGAAGTAGGCTTGCCTTGACCAACAGTCCATTTCCCAACGCATTTCAGGCAGAAATTGTGCCTAATATATAAACTAAACATCGGACTATAGGGAGTTAGGGACTAATCACAGATATTGTATATCAATGTTATTAATTTTATGCGAAAATGGAAGATATTCTATTGTTATCACGGTTCATGGAACACAATCAAGGTTTAGTTCAAAAGAAGTCAAATAACAAACAACTGCTTCTACTAACTTGAGTGACAAGTAAATGTCGAGTCCTAAAAAGACTAAGGCACAAACAAAGATCAAGATAGGTCGCAAAGAGAGGCTCTTTGGAGATTGCTTGTACATGAAGAGAGAAGCGAGAGAAGAAGGAAAGCAGCACGTATACGAGATGAAAGATGATGAATAGTTGAGTGAGAG
This sequence comes from Microthlaspi erraticum, assembly GCA_902728155.2. NCBI lineage: Eukaryota > Viridiplantae > Streptophyta > Magnoliopsida > Brassicales > Brassicaceae > Microthlaspi > Microthlaspi erraticum. The sequence continues at coordinate 22,816 of CACVBM020001479.1, forward strand.
AGAGAAATACCGAATAATAATACTTTCATTAACTTTTCCCCATATTGGCAAAATGTCTTACATAAACCGAGATAGATTAGTGATATCCTATCACAGGAACAACAAACATTCTGGTTTAATAGAAAAAGAAAAAGATGAAGAAGCAGCCATTAGATAGGTTTAGTTTGGTCATTTTTCCTCGAAGCCAAGACTACACCACAGTCGCAGAAAAATCTAGTGTCAGTGTCCAGCTTGATCCTTTTCCTTGGTTGTTCATCAGCTTCTTCAGTGACGACTGGAGTTTCTTCTTCGGTAATGTCAGAGTTTTCATCTACACTTGTGCTTGCACCTTCTTCATCTGATGCATCAACAAGCTCTGCTTTTTCCTCATCCTTGTTCTTCACCGCCAGCTACTCTATCACCGCCATTATATCTCTATTCACCTGTTTCCACACAACTAAGTTTTAGAATACGATGGCAATAATATTAACTACATAAGAGTATATGAAAGAAGAGATGATGATGTTGACCTGAGGGTTTTGGAGAAAGTCAGAAATGTCAGTGGGACAACAAGGACAGTTCATGATGGTCTTCCTTGCACGAAGGGTGCGTCCACCTTTGCTTCTTTCTGCCATTACAGTTTGCCCAACAAATCTGCCTTCTATGCATGGCTTGCAGAAGTTGTGAGCACAAGGCGTTGTCACAGGAAGACTCATCACTTGCCTACAGATTTGGCAGCTAAATTCTGCATTACACCAAAAACAAAAACAAGAATCTAATTAAATATGATTATCAATATTAACTTTCTGAATTAGGTTAACTCTTTTTGGGAAAGAGAGCTGAAGACTCAAACCTTTTAGAAGTTTCTCTCTCACGGTCTGTGTTGAACTTCTGGCTTTCCTCA
>CACVBM020001479.1:27657-38996 GCA_902728155.2 Microthlaspi erraticum
TGTTTCTTTCTTCTTCTCTAAGAAACTGTTAGGGTTGGATTATATCAAATCTAGATTATCTTGGGATAGATTTCATATGTAATAGAAATCATTAAAGTGGTTTACAATTGGTATCAGAGCCATCTAGATTTGTTTAGTCCACCGTTGAGTTATTTTCTCTTGATCGTGAATTGTTACGGTATGAACGGAACTCGTAAACGTAGTCTCGTAGTGGAATTCTCTGAGAATTAGAATTAAAGTTAGGTTTGTGGAATAAACTGAAATGATATATGTTATTATGCATCGCATGACATGTTTAAACAAGTGCGTGAATTTTTTTTTCTCTTGTTCTGGAATTTTGTCGGTTAATATGCATGCATGAACCAGTGCTTCTCTTTACGTATTATGGAATTTTTAAATGACATGAATGCGCTCATGTAAGATTGAATGTTCATTTTTTTTATAAGTTCTGGAATTTGTTATTTTTCGTGACGGTTGTTTCTGGGGCATAGTCACGATTATAAAAGGAGGAGAAGCACATAAGGCAATATCATATAAAATTAATATTTAAGCGTGTATAGAATATGGATAGTGAATTGGTTTAACGGTTGGTCTGGTTAATAGATTTGCTATCTAGTATGTTTTTTTAAGGACACGCTTAAAATTTGTATGATATTATATTGGTTTAGAATAGTATATAAGAATTTAGTTCTATAATTACTTCCGCTGTGCATTTAAAGGGTACTAATGTGTTATGCAATATTATCACTGTACAGTTAAGTTACCCATCAAAGTTTTAATGTTTGTATTGTTTATAACATGTTAGTCATCAAAGTGGCCTTGTTATTTACATAGAGATGTTAAATATAATTAAATGTACTAATTGATCATGATTAAAGAGATACATAAATGACATAAAAGTTTTGATTGATCAATTGTTTTACTATCTATAGTCTAGGAGATTATCCAAAGATAGATCATTGATTATAGTTAGTAATATGAATAGGATTAATCTTTTCTTACTATAGTCAATAGTATGTATTCCCAAAGGTTGCATTCTTATTTGATTTGTGTATGATTTGATTAATTAGAAAAGTATAAATTAAGCATCGCTGAAAGTGTGTGAGTTTAAGTATTGCCCAAAGGTTGCTTAGATTCATACTATTAAGTTTCCATTATGATTATGAATCTGTATTAAAGTTTCAAAGCACTAATGGTTAAGCATGTATTAATGCTTGCAGCTTCATCTTTGTTTGCATCTGCTAACTCTGTCGTGAAGTTCAATAGGCTCAATTATGGGGAATGGTCTGAACAGATCTAGTTTACACTGGGTGTTATGGCATTGGACTCTGCCATACTAACAGATGATGAGCCTGCAGCCATTACAGAAGAAAGCTCTGAAGCTGAAAAATCTCGGTTTGAGAGATGGGAGCGATCTAACAGGCTGAGCTTGAACCTCATGAGGATGACGATGGCAGAAAGTATAAAGTCATCTATGCCTAAGACAGAGAAAGCAAGGGAATTCTTACAGAAAATTAAGGAGTGTTCACAATCGGATTTGGCTGACAAGTCTATTGTAGGAAGCTTAATGAATGAGCTAACTACAAGAAAGTTTGACTGGTCTCAGCCAATCCATGATCATGTGACACACATGTCTAACTTGGCAGCAAAGTTATCGACCCTAGGAATGGAAGTGAATGAGCATTTCTTGGTCCAATTCATCATGAACTCTCTGCCTTTTGAGTTTAGCCAGTTCCAGGTGAACTACAACACCATTAAAGACAAATGGAACTTTAAGGAGTTAAAGGCTATGCTGGTTCAAGAGGAAGGGAGATTAAAGAAGATGAGAGACCATGTTGCTAATTTCGTGGGTCATGGAAGTGCCAGCAGCAGCAAAGGAAAACTGAGTAAAATGGGTAAAAAGAAGGATAAGACTTTCATGAAGGGACCTGAGAGTCAAATCCAGAAGGAGAGGAAGTGTTTCTTCTGCAAGCAAGTGGGACACTTCAAGAAAGATTGCCCTAAAAGAAAGGCATGGTTCGATAAGAAAGGTAAACATCACAGTTTCGTTTGCTCTGAATTGAACCTTATAGAAGTGCCTAATAATACTTGGTGGCTAGATTCTGGTGCAACTACTCATGTGTCTCATATTAAACAGGGATTCAGTTCGATCCAGCCTATAAGAGGACCTGAACAGTACTTGTTCATGGGAAACAGGATGAAAGCGCGTATAGAAGGCATTGGGACATATAAATTGATCATGGACACTAGTTGTCATGTGAATCTTGAAGGGTGTCTTTATGTACCTGAGTGTGCTAGAAATCTTGTTTCTGTAAGTAGGTTGGACAATTTAGGTTTTGATTTTAAGATAGGACATGGTGTATTCTCATTGTACCGAAACGATTACTTTTATGGTAGTGGTACTTTATTTGATTCACTTTATCGGTTCAATCTTGATGCAAAGTTCTCTGAATCCTTATTTAATATTGAAAGTCGTGGCATTAAACGTAGTGCATCAGATGAAAGTTCTGCTTTCTTGTGGCATCAAAGGTTATGTCACATTTCCAAAGAAAGGATGATGAGGTTGGTAAAGAATGAAATTCTACCTCAGTTGGATTTTAGTGATCTAAATGTGTGTATAGACTGCATTAAAGGAAAGCAGACTAAACATGTTGTAAAGAAACCAGCCACAAGAAGCACTCAGCTGCTTGAGTTAATTCATACCGATATATGCGGCCCTTTCGATGCTCCCTCTTGGAGTGGCGAAAAATACTTTATCACCTTTATTGATGATTACTCACGTTATGGATATACATATCTCCTGCATGAAAAATCTCAGTCTGTGAATGTCTTAAAAGTGTTCATTGATGAGGTGGAAAGGCAGTTGGAGAGAAAAATAAAAGTGGTGAGATCTGATAGAGGTGGTGAGTTTTATGGAAAATTCAATGAAAGTGGACAATGTCCTGGTCCATTTGCAAAGTTACTTGAAAGTAAAGGCATTTGTGCACAGTATACAATGCCTGGTACTCCTCAGCAGAATGGTGTAGCTGAGAGGCGGAATCGTACTCTAAAAGAAATGGTTAGGAGCATGTTAAGTAATAGTTCTTTACCCCTTTCATTGTGGATATATGCATTAAGGACTGCAACGTACGTGCTGAACCGGGTTCCTAGTAAGGCAGTTCCTAAGACCCCTTATGAACTGTGGACAGGAAGGAAACCTAGTTTAAGGCACTTACGTGTTTGGGGTTGCCCAGCAGAAGTAAGGTTATATAACCCACATGAAAAGAAACTTGATTCTAGGACTCTCAGTAGCTTTTTCATTGGCTATCCTGAAAAATCAAAGGGGTATACTTTTTACTGTCCTAAGCATAGTACGAGAATAGTTGAGACGGGTAATGCTAGGTTCATTGAGAACGGTGAAACTAGTGGGAGTGGTGAATCTAGAAAGGTGGACATTCAAGAAATTCAGGATGAAGTTTCTTCTCCTGTTGTTTCACCTCCTATAGTTGTTCCTATTGTTGCATCACAGACAAATAGCACAATAGAACAACATGATGATGAGCTAATCCCACCAGATAATAATATTATCAATGAACCTGTCACAATTCAAGAAGAGAATAGTGCACCACAAGAACCATTAAGGCGATCTGGAAGAGAAAGAAGATCTGCCATTTCTAATGATTATATGGTTTACGCTATTGAAAGTGAATGTGACTTAAGTATTGATGAATACCCGAAGTCATTCCAAGAAGCCATGGAAAGTGATGATTCTGAAAAATGGTTTATTGCCTCAAAAGATGAAATGAAGTCTTATGGGTGATATAAGAGTATGGGACTTAGTAGAGTTGCCTGACGGTTTCAAGACCGTTGGTTCTAAATGGATTTACACTATTAAACGCGACTCGAAAGGTGCCATTGACAGATACAAGGCTCACCTTGTAGCTAAAGGTTTCACCCAAAAAGATGGCATTGACTATAAAGAGACGTTCTCTTCTGTTTCTAAGAAGGATTCTCTAAGAATTGTTTTGGCTTTGATAGCTCAGTATGATCTTGAGCTTCACCAAATGGATTTGAAAACCGCCTTTCTGAATGGAGATCTTGAGGAAGAAGTATATATGGACCAACCTGAAGGATTCGTGGTCGCAGGAAAAGAACATATGGTATGTAAGCTGAGAAAGTCAATATATGGACTTAAACAAGCTTCCAGACAATGGTATCTAAAGTTTAATGATACCATCACGTCATATGGTTTTGTAGAGGTCATTGTTGATCGATGTATCTACGTTAAGATCAGTGGGAGCAAGTTTATTATGTTAGTCTTATATGTTGATGATATTTTGCTTGCTGCAAATGACATGGGGATGTTACATGATACAAAGAAGTATCTCTCTAAGAACTTTGAAATGAAAGATATGGGTGAGGCATCCTATGTGATCGGAATAGAAATATTTCGAGATAGATCACAAGGTTTGTTAAGTTTGTCTCAGAAAGGATATATTAATAAGATCTTAGAGAGATATAAGATGGAAAAATGCTCTGCAGGGATAGCTCCAATTCAGAAGGGAGATAAGTTCAGTAAAATGCAATGTCCTAAAAATGAATTGGAGCGTAAGGAAATGGAAAGAATTCCATATGCATCAGTAGTTGGGAGTTTGAACTATGTTCAGACATGTACTCGGCCAGATATCACTTTTGCTGTTGGTATGTTGGGTCGATATCAAAGTAATCCCGGAATGGATCACTGGAAAGCTGCAAAGAAGGTTCTCAGGTACTTGCAAGGCACCAAAGAGCACATGCTTACATTCAGGAGATCCAATCATCTAGAGATCATTGGATATTCAGATTCAGATTATGCTGGATGCGTCGATAGCAGGAAATCGACGTTTGGCTATTTGTTCCAATTAGCCGGAGGAGCAGTATCGTGGAAAAGTGGAAAGCAGTCTGTCATTGCTACTTCTACTATGGAGGCTGAGTTCGTGGCATGCTTTGAGGCCACAATTCATGCATTGTGGCTGCGGAACTTTATCTCAGGGCTTCAAATTGTCGACAATATTGAGAAGCCGCTGAGAATCTATTGTGATAATTCTGCAGCTGTCTTCTTTTCAAAGAATGACAAGTACTCGAAGGGTGCCAAGCACATGGAGATAAAGTATTTGTCTGTCAAAGAAGAAGTACAGAAACGTAGAGTGTCCTTCGAGCACATAGGGACGGATATGATGGTTGCGGATCCGTTAACTAAAGGACTACCACCCAAGGCGTTCATTGGCCATGTAGAACGTATGGGTATTATAGATAAAGCCTTGCTATTTTAGATATGGAATGCTCATTTGTGTGTGACACTATGAATTCACTTAAAGTTATGTTTCTGTTTTATTAAGTATGTTATTATTAAAGTATGTGTATACACTTATGGTTCAGAGATAACATATGTTTAGTTTGAGAATTAAGGTTCTTCTCAAATGTAAGGAAACCTGTAAAATTATGACTAGTTTGTGATACATGGAAGGAATCATGTCGTTTAATGATGTGTGACCGCCATGATTCGATTAGTTCTGATTTTATTGTGGTGATTAAGGTTATATGAACTTGATATAACATGCACATTATAGATATTAAACTATTAAGTTAACACAAAGGTCAAGTGGGAGAATGTAAGAATATTTATATTCTTATGTGTGACCTATGTGTTTTTCAGTTTAATATAAAGATCAAGTTCTTATAGTTAATGATTCTAATATAAAAGATGATTCCATGATGGATTGGTTTCAATGAAAGACATTAGAATCTGGGTGTATTGATAACCCTCTTCCCTTACCCTATAATGTTATAAACATCTTTCTCTAATGGTCATATGTATTATATATATGATTAACTATATATATTAATACATGTGAGAAAGGATGTGTTGAATGGTCGTGAGGTTACGTACGTAACCGTTGGTGTGCATGTGTTTCTATTATATATAAGAGATCTCAGAATTAAGAGACAACAACAACAATCACAGACACACACCATACAACACTCGTATAAGAAAAGTCAAAGAGAGATTAAGGTTTGGATCCCTTGTCCATCAAAAGGGATCAGAAGGAGAAAGGTCAAAGGGAGGAGAAGATCAATTGAAGTATTGATCTCACAACAAGACAGAAGAAAGCATGGATCAAGGTTAGTGTTTCTTTCTTCTTCTCTAAGAAACTGTTAGGATTGGATTATATCAAATCTAGATTATCTTGGGATAGATTTCATATGTGATAGAAATCATTAAAGTGGTTTACATTGTTGTCCAGGGAAAGTGCCTTGTGGTCCTTGGTAATTGTTCTTTTGACCATACCCATGTTGTGGCTTGACTCGATCGAGCTGCTTGTTGTTGAGGATATACTTGGTCCTGAGGGTTAGCAACATCAGTGTTGCGGTATGACATGGCAGGGTTGGACTTGTAGTTATAGTATCCTTTGTTGTAACCTCCTTGCCCATTGCTCATGTAGCACACCTCAGCAAATTGTGTATCCTCCCCTTCTTGGACTGGTTCCATCTCCTCAGCAGACACAAAGTTGACTTTCTTCATTGTGGACTGAGCTAAGATCAGCTTATCCAACTTCTCATTCAATGCCTTAACATCTTTTCTCAACTTTTCGTCTGACTCGATCGAGTGGTGGGTCGAGCTCCGATTGGTGCGATCATACTCTTCTCCATAGCTTCCATTTGAGTTAGCTATGTTCTCCACAAGTTGCCAGCCATCATCTACATCCTGGTTGAGGAAGTTCCCATTGCTAGCTGTGTCTAGCATCTCCCTATACCTAGGCAAGCATCCTCTATAAAGAGTGGAGAGTAGTGATTCATTGTTGAATCCATGGTGTGGGCACTGACTTGTGTAGCCCTTTGAACCTCTCCCAAGCCTCAGCAATGTCTCATTGTTTCGCTGGATGAAGCTGGATATCTCACTCCTTAAGCTTGGCTGTGCGACCGGTGGAGAAAAACTTAGCAAGAAAGGCCTTCTTGCATTCATCCCAAGTGGTGATTGTGCCATGGGGCAAGCTCTTCTCCCATTGGTGAGCTTTGTCAGCTAGAGACATAGGAAAGAGTCTCAGCTTGATGGCATCTTCAGAGACACCATTGATCTTTGTCAAATCACAAAGCCTATCAAACTCATCAAGGTGGTCAATGGGGTCTTCACTTGGCAATCCATGGAACATCTTGTTCTGACAAGGTTGATCATTCCCAGCTTGATCTCAAAGTTGTGGTTCTGCACTGGTGGTGGAACAATCCCTTGTCTCTGTTGGTGGCGGTTTGGAGCATCTCCTTGACCAATCGGTCGAGTTTGCCTAGCTCGACCGAGTCCATTGCCCAAAGGGTTTCCATTCCCCTCTGGTACATCCATTGTATCAGCAACAAGCACCTCAGGTTCCTCTTGTACCCTCTGTGACCTCTGAACCCTCTTTCTACCCGTTGTAAAGTCTAGCTCGACCAAGTCTCTGTAGACCGACTCGATCGAGTTCGCATACACCTGCAAAAAGAGACAAAAACCCAGCAGTACAATAGAACAGGGGTGGTATAGCTTGATCGTCCAAGTGTATTTGAAACTCAAATGCAACAAAATAATCCCAAATCGGCAACGGCGCCAAATTGATGATAGGATTTTGTGTGTGTGATAAGATATGAGGTGGAATGCAAACAGGGTGAATAAAGATGAATGGTATGGTGCAATCACAATCAATCAATTCCTCTTAACCATCATAGTCATGTAGTACAAGAGGTTATCAATCCAAAATGGGAAACTTGTCACTCTATGAGAATATGAAACAACAAGGAAGTCAAGCAAGCAGTAAAGATTTGGTAACACTAACAACCTAAATGAAAGAAATGAAATGCAAAAGTAAATAAAGCAGTAGAGCAACAGCTCGACCAAGGACTCGAGTCGAGTGGAACAGAGTACCAGCTCGATCGAGTTTAGGGTCGAGTTGAAGTAAAAAGCAATAAAGGCAGCGACTTTAACAAGCTAAAGAGAATTAGGGTTCAAGACAGGGTTTTGCAATCAGAGGAAGCTATACTTAATCAATCTTGCTCTTAAAACTCCTTGTATCAAGGCTTCTCTTGATATTGGGCTTCTCAATGCCTAGCAACCCTTTCCCAAGGTGAAGGCTATCAACCAAGGAATGATCTCAGAAACAGGGGGTTAGCCAGTGAGAATCAAGCCTTGGAGGCCATAGGATCATTGCCCAAACTAATCCATCCAACCCCTTAGACCTCATTTCTAGAGCAAGAGATATTGGAGCTCTTAGTGGACTTTTCCAGCGATTTCCATCACTTCCATGTGGAGAATCGCCTAATGGACATACAAGCCAGGGGTAGTGGTCATGTAGCCTTAAGATTTCCAAAAGAGAGAGAATCTAGATTAAGACCATAAGCAAGAAGGATTAAGCATAAAACCTCTAATCTATCCCATCTCAAACCCTAATGGGTAACTACTCACTACACATGAATGTAAACACAAGCAAATGCAATAAAAGAGACATCATAAGAAAGAGGAGATGAAATTAAACAACTTTTATTGAAATAAGCAAGTGCAAATACAAAGAGATTATCCAGGATCTAGGATTCAAGAAGCAAGAGCTTCAAGAACACAAAGATGGGATTAGAGCTCTAAAAAGTAAAAGACAATAAATTAAAAGAAACTAAAACAAAAGTAATCTAAAGCTTGGTGGTTTTTTCGTGGCTTTTAGCCTTTAAATACAAGAGGATTAGGTTTAGGGTCAAAGGAAAGTCAAGGGGGAAGCAACATTTTTCGGGTTTGACTGTTGACTTCTCAGCTCGATCGAGTTGAAGCTTGGCCGGTCGAGTTGAGGAACTCGACCGGTTGGTCGAGTAGACGGTCGAGCTGGTCTTCAAGATGGCTTCTCCTTCTTCCTTTGCGTATCCAGTTGAGCTGCGTCCATGTGCCAAGTCCCTCCATGCTCCTCGTCCCATATGCTCCAGAATGCTCCAAAAGACCTATTTCAAAGGACCAAACATGCATATGTATGCAAATGCAACCTAAAACTACTATGAATGCATAAGAAGAGAAAAGGAACAAGATATGATGCTAATGGATGCTAAAACTATGCAAAAGATGCATAAAAGATGTACTAAAACTATGTAAAATGCAAGTACATCACTTTGCTTGCCCTCAAGCGAGAAGACAAATCGAGAGATGCTGATATGTCGAGGACTCAAAACTCAAGGATGCAATGAGAGGAAACGAAGTCAATGATCGGGTTGAGAATCATAAAATGCAAGGCGAATGAGCTCTACTTCCAAAATTTTAGCCACACCATCAAAGCAACAGGAAGACACTAGACTCAACTTACACAATGCATTCAAATAACTCTCATCCTTTAACATTCAATTACTTCAGAACCGTGAATCAACCGCTCATGCATTTCAAAGTACTCGCTTGGCTTAAGGGTAAGTTTCAAAGGACAAAGATGGTCCCGTTTTCTGGTTTCAAAATCAGCACAAGGGATCTCTCAAAGAAAAGGTTGAGCTTTAGTAGAATGCTAAGGGTAAAAACCAAGGATGATACAAGGCTAGACTTCCATCTACCCGAGAACAATGAAGCACAATCCCCTGTTTCCCAAGAATCCTATCTACCCAAGAAAGCATAACTTGCTTGACCTTTTAATGGAAACCTTTTCTTTTCTTTGCTTTCAAGCCTTAGGAGAGGTTTCTAAACTTCATCTAGCGGTTTGGGAGATTTCTTTTATTTGGCTTTTTAGGCTCTTTTTCTAAACTTGGCTTTTGCCTTTCTTTCTTTTCTTTTTCTAGCTAGAGCTTTACTTTCTTTCCCAAACCTTACTAGAGAGCTACACTTTCACAACTCTTCCCTCCTAAGAGACTCGGCTTAAAACTTTTCTTTCCCTTTTTAGGACTTTCTTTTTGGAACTCTCTTTCTCTCTTCTTCCTTTTAAGAACTTCCCCAACCCAAATGGTGTTCCCCCAAACTTAGTCCTAACTAGCTCAAAGGACGAGCTAGAATCTACATGGAAACCTAGACCTTGTCGGTAAAAACCCAACACTTTCTACCAAGCTCAACCAAAAAGGCCTCACACACTCAGAAATAGCAAATTGGTTTCAAAGAAAGGTTGGTTCAAGGTGGGGAAATCTACTTGGATTAACAAGAGTGGTGAAAAGGGTGAAAGATAATCCAAGTATGTATATGTATCCACGAGTTCTTAGCAAATGCACAAGGATGATAATTAGACATCAAATTCAGGTTTCGATAGGCAGGATGAGAGATCAAATCACAACAATGCTTCAGCCAAATCTAGATGTCAAAGAGTGCATTCAAGGTGTGGTTCTTTCTTAACTTCAAGCTCACTCTATATGCACCAAATGATTCAAAACCGGATCATTGAAACCATTTCGAAAAATCACAAACTTTATTCCTCATTGTCCTCTATGCAAATGGGATGATATGCATCTAGACTCAATCCTAAAATGCAAATGCTCATGATGCTTTTCTTTTTGGTGGAATGCAATTTTCGAAATTTTTCAATTTTTTTGGTTTTTCTATGCCATATATGCAATGCAAACTACATGAGACTCAAGGATGAAAATTGAAAATAAGATTCACAGAAAACATGATCAAATGCTATGGACCTCTCCCCCAAACTTAAAGTGCACAGTCTCTTGTGCACAAAGAGAATGAAGAAGAGATCCATCAAAGAGATGCAAAACAAGAAAAATAAAAATGAGTGGTATTTACAATGATTTGAGTCTTACCTTATTCGTTATCAGGGTAGGGTGGTGTGGGACACTCGTCAAGGTCGATTCGGCTCCGTTGAAGACGTTGGAGGTGGTGATGCGCCGGTTTTTCTCTTCCGCTTGCTTCTCCTTAACGCCGGCTCCACGGTTTTGTTGGTGATGCGGCCTTTGGTTGCTTGGTGACTTGCAAGAGAGTTTTGCTCCTTGAGGACATTGACTGTCTCGGTGAGCTTTTGATCACCTCATCTTGTTTCTTGCACCACTTTTGAAGCATGCCTATGTGCTCGTGCGCCTTGATGATCGCCGAAACGCTTCCACTTGCGTTGTAGGGGATGAAGTCGAACTCCCCAAGCTCGCTTGTTTTCCTTGATGAAGGCTCTCCTTCTTCGCGTCCTTGTTCATCATCGACCATGGCATCGCCTCCATCCATGAACAATTGATCAGCCGTGGGAAGAAATAGGATTCCATCTCGGCTGTTCGTGCTTGTGAGGTCGGTGTTCGGTAGAAGGACCTTCGAGATGCCAAATGTGGGATGTTCAAAGCGATAGATGTGCTTTCCATTGTGCATTCCACGCAGGAACCAGGTCTTGTTCAGGTAAGCTATGTCCATGAACTTAGGCGGG
>CACVBM020001480.1:0-38939 GCA_902728155.2 Microthlaspi erraticum
TTAAACAGAGCTTGAAGAGATGGGTGATGAGGTAATGGTAGCCGAGCTTGACGTATTTCATGTTGACGCTCTGTAAGAAATTCGGAAGCTTTCGTGAGGCGTCCTCCGTCCGGATCTGTACGGATCCGCCATTGACTGGTGCTTGAGCTTCCATGGCGGGTTTTTGGAGGGATAAAAACGTAAACTTTCGACGAGGGTGGAGGAGTATTGTGTGAAATGAGAGATCGGAAGAGATTGAAACAAGGGAGAAAGGGTTAAGTGGGTTTGATACAAGTGTAAGAAGACGCCATTGTTGATGAACACGTATGAACGGGACGTGTAGAGAGAAACGTAATCTGCCTAAAGGCTGTGTTTTTATGATTCAGAGAGAGAGAGAGAGAAGAAGAAAAAGAAAAAAAGTGTTCTCTTTCTTTAGTATTAGATTTGTTCTGCTGTTGTTCTGTTGTTTCTGAACATTTGTTGAGTCGTCTCTGTGTGTGTGGTGTATATATATAGCAGAAAAGGTATAAATCATTCACGGAATCAGAAGAAACAAAAAGATCTTTATGGTTGAAGGGTAAATGTGTGATTTTTAAAAATGAAGGGTGAGATATAAGGCTGGCATATAGTTGAGGGTCAAGTCGAAGTAGAACGGAAAATGTTTATTAAATTTGCCAACTCATTGTGTTTTGGGTTATTAAAACGACTACTTAGCCAGTTAGCTCGCTTTAATTTTAACATTTTAAAACCTTTTTGTGAGTTTTTTTTTTTTTTTTTGGTATAAAACATTTCACATAGTTATGAGCTTTTGGTTGACTAGTCTTGTAAAGACTGCGGTTCTGTGATGGTTTTTAATGGCCCAAAGTTATGAGCTTTCCCCTTGTGACTATCGTGTGTTTTTTAGCTTTTGTTTTTCACTAGATTATTTGTCTGAAAAAGATAGGAAAATAATTTTCAGAAAATGACCTTTTATGCATGCTGCTGCTATAAGTGTCATGGTATAGAGATATTTCTTTTTTAAACCGGCAATATCATGTTTGTTAGGGGGTGGTGGACAATCCGGTTTATAATTTGGTTTTGTTTCGGATTTTCTAGTTTGGATATGATATGGTTCGATTGTTTGATTTAAGTCCTGTTTAGCTTACCTTGATTTGTTTGATATGGTTCACTTTGTTTTGAAAGAAAACTTAACCAAAATTTATGTGATTTAGACTATAGTTTTCATATTTTACGTATACCAAATCGACTCAAAATCACTAAATGTCTGAATCTGTGTCGTTGGTGACAACTGACAAGCAATCTCCACACCACACTGAACTAAATGCATTTCAATGCGTTTTGGATTTTGTGATTAAACGACATTCGTTAGAGGTCCCCAGCCTAATAGCTATCAAACACACACAAATCTCCTGCAATTTTCTCTCTATTTGATTCCATAAAATTTGGTAATCTAATTTTATTTAGAGGTGGACAATCCGATTTATAGTTTGGTTTTGTTTCGGGTTTTTTTTTTTTTTTTTTTTTTGTGGATATGATATCGGTTCGATGGTTTGATCATAAAAAGATCATGCATTTGATTGTGTGTTTGTTACTTTATTTTAGCAGTTCTGTTTTATTAGGTTCCACTTTTATATATACTGGTCCTACTTAAATAAATCTCTTATATTAAAGCTATGGTCCTATATGGATAATGAGATTAAAATACAATGTCCCGATCAGTTTCGTAGGTGAAAAGCGATTCACCCTAAACTAAATGCATTTCAACGTGCGTTAGATTTTGTGATTAACCGACTTTTGTTAGAGGTCCAAATCTATAATAGCTTTAAAAACACACAAACCTCTCTGCACTTTTATCTCTATTTGATTCCATAAGCATTAAGCGATGATGCTTATATACGCAAAATTAAAAGAAACTAGCTACGAGTGAGTGAGAATACAATCCCAATAATTTAGGATAAACAAAGACAACTTACGAACTCGGGGTTGGTTTAACCGGGTTTTCCGATTGTTTCTTATCAGCTTTCTATCTGCCTCGGTTAAACGGACAAAACCGGAATCAAGCTCAAAGCGTCGAACAGATGAAGTGTTGCATGTTCTCTGACAAGACAAGAGTCTGACTGAAAAATTGAAAGGAGAGAGAGTTGTATTTGTACATAACATTGCCGAAATTTCAGCTGTGATGGATGCGACGTGGGATTTGAAATGCATTATCATTATCACATCAAAACATAAAAAGAAAAACAAATGATGAGAAGCAAGGACAAGCATCTTTAAAGAATGTTCTCTTTTCTAGTGGTTAATGGTTATTCTATTCGTATCTGAACAGGATGACAAGATTCTTACTTGACCAAGTCATGTTTTTGAAGTAACTCTTCCCCTTTTTACGTCTGCAATAAATGTTATCCATGTCCATCTTTGGCCTTCTTATTTTAATTTATTTGTTGAGATTCTCTTTCTCAATTAAGCCGTTTCCAATTATTATTATACCAGTTGACTAGACAGTAGACACATTGAGTTTTGAATTGAATGGTAAGACATATCATTGCCCGATTTATATTCGACCAACTCTCCAACCGTTCTCAACTAAATGTCTTTATGGAGAACATCAAAGCAAGATACACCATATCAGCTTGTTTTAATGACACTATCGTGCAACGTTGCAAATATTACAACAACAATTCATGGTTAAGATAATCAACCAAGAGAATATCAATATCCCTAGATTAGGAGTTGCATAACAAAGGCTGAAAGACAAAAGTTCGTGTGGTTCGTGATGTATTTTGTTTTTGTTATTTTTTAGGGTAGTAAATTTAAAAGAGTTATAGGCATATAATTCAACTTATTATCTAAGCATGACGAAGTATATATACTAAGTGAGAGAGTCTTTAAAAAGAACAAGATTCATCTTCAGAAAGAGAATTCTAAGAGAAACGCTGAAACTGAAGTCTACGGCAAAGCAATAATGAGAAGTAACTCAAAACTCCATGGGAGATTCCATTATGGAACAGTCCGAGACATAAGACTTGTGATCAGTGTTGATAGTTTTGAACACTGTTAATTGGAATTTGAAAGCTCAGTAATCCATCTCTAAGCAATCTTGATGATTTGTAGAAATCTTTCGTAGTGTCTCTGCTTTTTGTATTACAAGCAATTGTTTCTCTTCCTTGTCTATTTATTCCTCAACCACATAACGGTCACGAAGAAGTTATTAAATTATTTGCATATTGTAATTTCAATACATCTTCGTTAAATCAACTTTGAAGATGGTTGAAAAATTAAATGGTGTAAGGAATCTTCATATTGCATTATTACCCGACTTCCAAAATGAAACTACTAACCAAAAACAAATTATAAAAAGGACATTAACTAAGTGACCCACGAGTGGAGAAAAAGGTTAGCGTGAGACACAGTAAAGGAATGCTGTATCTGTGTTTACACTCCACGGAGATATAGCCGACGATCATGGAGCTTGGAGACAGAGCACACAAGCAGACGTAACAGAGCAATGACTGAATCAGTTTGCTTGGTGTCAAAGCACCCAACATTTTAATTTCCTTTTTATGTTAATGGTAAAACTATTAGCATCTCTAAGGAATATTCCCTTATGGTTAATATTATTGTTATTATCTTCTGAACAAGAGAAGAGTCTTACTTGACTAAGTCATGTTTTTGAAGTTACTTTTTTGTGGTTTGAAGCTAAATGACGCTCACGTTTATCTTTAAGCTTCATTTCCATCGGTTGACCAGACAAAGTACCTTTTCATTTCTTCCTGCTTATTCGTTTTTGCAAGTTTATGATCTTATCCTCTCTCCTTCTTAACTCCAATGGATTCTTCGTCTTTATCTCTTCCATCTTCTTTATCTCGCAACTGGAAACACCATGTATTCCCAAGCTTCCATGGGCCAGATGTCCGCAAAGATTTCCTCAGCTACATATTGAAGGAGTTTAGAAGTAAGGGAATTGACCCGTTCATTGACAATGATATAGAGAGGAGCAAGTCGATAGGTCCTGAGCTCATAGAAGCTATTAGAGGATCAAAGATCGCTATTGTCTTGCTCTCGATGAACTACCCTTCCTCGACATGGTGCCTAGACGAATTGGTGGAGATCATGAAGTGCAGAGAAGATTTGGGTCAAATAGTGATGCCCATCTTCTACAAACTAAATCCAACTGACGTAAAGAAGCAGACCGGAAGTTTTGGGAAGGTTTTCGAGAAACATTGTGAAGGTAAAACAAAAGAAAACATTGAGAGATGGAGACAAGTTTTGGTGGAAGTGGGGAAAATTGCTGGTTACCATTCATGCAACTGGTAAGTCCTTTTGACTACTAATTACAATATTTTCTAAGACATCAAACTGTATATATATTTGTTGCTTTTAACAATATCCACCCAAGAATTTTATCTGTTTCTATTCATGTCTTTTAAACATGATGATCAGGGATGATGAAGCAGCCATGGTCGAAAAAATTGCTATTGATATTTCAAACAAGTTGAATATTTTAACGTCATCAAGTGATTTCGACCACTTTGTTGGGATGGAAGCTCATATGGAAAAGATGGAATCGTTTTTAAGCCTAGATATGGATGAAGTGAGGATGATAGGGATTTGGGGTCCTCCTGGGATTGGTAAGACCACCATTGCCAGATTTCTATTTCATCAACTCTCCAACCGTTTTCAACTAAGTGTCTTTATGGAGAACATCAAAACAAGATACACCATACCAGCTTGTTCTGATGACTATCCTGCAAAGTTGCAATTACAACAACAATTTATGTCTAAGATAATCAACCAAGAGGATTTCAAAATCGCAAACTTAGGGATTGCACAACAAAGGTTGCAAGATAAAAAAGTTCTTGTGGTTCTTGATGACGTTGATCAGTTAGTACAGTTGGATGCCATGGCGAAAGAAACTTGTTGGTTTGGTCCTGGAAGTCGGATTATCATCACAACTCAATATCAAAATGTTTTAAGGGCACACAGAATCAACCATATTTACAAAGTTGATTTTCCATCAACTAATGAGGCTTTTCAAATCTTTTGTACGTATGCTTTTGGTCAAAAGTCCCCTAAAGAAGGTTTTGGAGAGCTTGCATGGGAAGTTACATACCTTTCCAGCAAACTTCCTCTGGGATTAAAGCTTATGGGCTCCTACTTCCGAGGAATGTCCACGCAGGAGTGGACAAAGGCACTGCCAATGTTAAGAACTCACGTTGATGGACAAATTGAGAGCATTCTAAAGTATGTTACGATGCTTTATGTGATGAAGAAAAATATCTATTTCTTCATTTAGCCTGATTTTTCAGCTATAAAAGCCTTGAGAAAGTGGAAGAGCATTTGTCTAACGAATTCACGGATGTGAGGCAAGGGCTCCACAACTTAGTTGAAAGATCTCTCATATATATCGACTCGTATTCTACGATACGGATGGATGACCTGCTATTACAACTGGGTAGAGAAATCGTTCGTAAACAATCTGCTCATGAGCCTTGGAAGCGTCAATTTTTGGTTGATGCTAGAGATATATGTAAAGTACTAAGTGAAGATGATGCAACAGTAAGCTTTAACATTTGCTTCTCATTGCATTGCTCTCTATAATAAGTTCAATGACTAACCTTCTCTACGTGTATATTTTGTCTTTTTATCCTCTTTCAGCAAAGTAAAAGAGTTATAGCAATAGAGTTCAACTTATCTGGGGATAAAGAGTTAAATGTAAGTGAGGAAGCCCTTAAAAGAGTGTCAAATCTCCAATTTCTAAGAATATTTGGTGATCATGTCCATCCCGACAGAGTGTACTTACCACGAAGTCTGGACTACCAGTTTCCGAAACTTAGAATACTTGAATGGATCGAATTTCCAATGACACGTTTGCCTTCAAATTTCAATCCGGAGTTCATAGTCGAACTACTTATGTGTGACAGCAAGCTTGAAAAGGCTATGGGAAGAAAGTCAAGTAATTTTAACTTTTGCTACACTTTTATTCATGTTCTTAAAACTATTTAAGTTTCAGTTTTTATTTGGAATCTTTAATCTATCTGTTTCACAATTTTTATCTTGAAAAAACAAGAATGATCTATAGTACTTTGTTTTGAAGATGAATCAAGAGCTTAATGGTATGGGAGTGTATCAGTATTATAGTAAAACCTTTATAATTAAATTATTTAAGTTGGGAACATAATATTTTTTATCAATTTAGTGAGATATTAATATTATTATAGAGGTTATAGTTATAACCTCTAATATATATTTGTGACTGTTTGTGACTATTTTTTGTTTTATGTGACTATTTGATCCAAGTTCTTCCGTTGTACTGTATGTGACTATTTTTCTTTTTACATGTGTTTATTATTTCACGTATAACAGTTTGTTCACGGAAGTTATGTTTACTTTGCTTGTACAGTCGCTTAGAAATCTCAAGTGGATGGACTTGTGTTACTCCGTCAACCTGAAGGAACTTCCTGATCTCTCTACTGCCACTAAACTTAAGGAATTGAATCTTCAAGGATGCTCAAGTCTACTAAAGCTTCCCTCTTCCATTGGAAATGTCACCAATCTCCAGAAATTGGATCTTAGTGATTGCTCCAGCTTAGTGGAGCTCCCTTCTTCTAATGGAAACCTTCATAAATTACCAACGTTGAGTTTACAAGGATGCTCCAAGTTATTGGTTCTTCCGACCAATATCAACTTGGAATCTCTCAATGAACTTGATCTCACTGATTGCTCTTTGCTCAAAACGTTTCCTGAGATATCAACAAACATTAAAGTTCTCAAGCTCAGTGGAACTGCTATAGAAGAAGTGCCTCCCTCCGTCAAGTCATGGCCTCGTCTTGATGATTTGCATATGTCATACTGTGAAAAGCTTAGGAAATCCCCACACGCTCTTGACAGCATCACAGTGTTGGACTTGAATGATACAGAAATAAAAGAAGTTGCGACATGGGTCAAGAGAAGCTCTTGTGTACGCCGAGTTAAATTCAAGGAATGTAGAAATCAGCCATTACGTCCACACTTTCCGAGTTTCTTAGCGTTCTTCTATGCAGGAGTTTGTGAGTCCATGAAGATAGTAAATTACTC
This sequence comes from Microthlaspi erraticum, assembly GCA_902728155.2. Classification (NCBI taxonomy): domain Eukaryota; kingdom Viridiplantae; phylum Streptophyta; class Magnoliopsida; order Brassicales; family Brassicaceae; genus Microthlaspi; species Microthlaspi erraticum. The sequence goes on from CACVBM020001480.1 coordinate 7,054, forward strand.
CTTTTGCCAATCAGAGATTCACATCAGCTATACTAATTGCTCTGGCCTGGATCATTATGCGAGAGACTCCAGAATCAGCGGATCTACTTGTAGACATGCGTTCTTACCTAGTGGAGCAATGCCTGTCTGCTTCACTTACCGAGCGATTGGTGATTCTGTGAAAGTGAAGTTGCATGAGAGGTCTCTTCCCACACCTATGAGGTTTATGGCTTGCATCGTGTTGGCTAAAAAGAGTAGCGATGTTGCTGGTGTCGAGGAACGGGTGCATGTAACTTGTACCATCATTGATAAACAGAATGGCCTCGCTGCTATTTACACAGTGAAACAAAGTTTTCTCGTTTTAACGGAGAATATGTTCACAGTCGAAGTTCGAGAAAAGGTGAGTTGCTCCAAAGAGTTTCTCTTTGAGTTCAAAGTCGAGGAAGACAAATGGGAGATAAGGGAATGTGGAGTATTTGAACATGTGGAGGTCATTCATGTTCATGAACAAGTATCATCTTAAGAAACAGAATTGTGAGACCAACGCTGAAACTGAAGTCTATAGGAGTAAAAAAAACAAAGTAAGTCTGTAGATTTGAACAGTGTTGATAGATTTGTGATCAGTGTTGATAGAGTTTTCATTGTGGCACATAAGACTTGTGATCAGTGTTGATAGATTTGAACACGGAATTTGGATGCTCAGTATTATATATATATATATCTTTAAGCATTGCTCTCTCTTTTTGTCTCTTGATGCATGATTTATATACTTCTTAGTTCCTCAGCTTTTTGTATTACAAGTAATTGTTTCTCTTCTTCTCACTTTTATTTACCCAACCACATAGGTCACGAGGAAATCATCTTATTCACATTTTGCATTGTGCCTTCATCATTAGTCAACTTTGAAGATTGTTAAAAATTCATGGTGTAAGAAATCCACATAATTTATTGCATTATTAGATAACCATGTTAAATTAACGTATCTCCATACATTATTACATTATCAGTACTGGTTCTTGATAATTATACACAATTACACATAATTGGACTCATCAAATAACTCTAAACTAGGACATATATAGAAGAAGTGGTTTATTTAGTAGCTAACCAGATATTTTTATCAAAATGAACCAATTAAGAAAAATGTATTTGCACCAAAAAAAAAAATCATGAAATCATGTAAAATAGCGTGTGATAAGTTATCATGTAAACCAACATTTATTAGAAGAATCCCCTCTTAATTCAATTTCTCGAATAAAATATGTCTAAAAGATTCGCAGCAATCCAACGGATCTAATCAGATCAGATCCTTCGTATTTTGAAAAAAAACCTTTTAAAGTAATCTTCCAACGGTCAAAATTTCAAGTCGTCACTTTTAAATCCTCAGATCTGTCTTTCCAGAAATTTCACTAGCCGTTACGATTCTATCTCCCTCTCTTTCAAAACCTCGATTCCCAGATCTTAAGGGCTTTTCTTGATCTTGCAGTTTCTTGGTCAATTGTTTCCTTTAACGAGCAACAAAACATCTCAGATTTGTTACCAATTTTAAGAATCCGAGCCATTTCATTAAGCCATGGCTTCTCCTGCCAACAAGAAAACGTCCTCATCTCCTCCAATCCCGAACAGACCAAACCCTAAACCCAGAAACTCGGAGGCTGGTGATCCAATGCGCCGGAGCTTCGGCGGCAATCCATTTCCGACCAATTCCAGAGCCAATAACCCCTCAGGTTAGGGTTTCTCTTCGATTCCTCTCTCTGTTCAAAGTTTCGATTACGCTTGATCTCGAAATAGATTAGGGCTTAGACTTGGGCTAGTCTTGCTTCTTGTAGATTTAGTGAACATTCATCGATATGATTCTTGATTACTGAGTATTGTGATGGTGTTTGTGCTGCTTAGATTTGACTCGGAGAAACTCTTTTGGTGGAAGAGAAGACAAAGAGAACGAAACCAAACCTATTCAAACCTATCCAAAGACTTCAAAGCATTTCATGTCACCAACAATCTCAGCCGTCTCTAAGATCAATCCATCTCCAAGGAAGAAAGTGTTGGCAGACAAAAACGAATTGCCTCGCTCTGAAGTTGTCAAAGGTCTAATCTTGGAGGAAGAAACCACCAAAACCCATCGCGTTGTGTCCAAGTCATGCGTCTCCTTCTCAGATGTTGTACACGAGATCGTTGACATCGACGTTGAAGTAAAGAAGAAGCTTGAAGGATCTTCTCATGACGACGACATGACTGTCACTGATTTCGATCATGAGAGTGAAGTTCTTGACGAGGAGAAGAAGAAAGGGATTGTGTATTCTGATCCAAGATTCATGATTAGTCCTCGCTCTTCTGTTCCATACACGTCTCCAGAGTTTGCAGCTTCGTCTGGTGAAGCCGATGCATTGGCTCCTTATGATCCGAACAAGAATTTTCTGTCTCCGAGGCCTCAGTTTCTTCATTACAGGCCTAATCCGAGAATTGAGAAGCGTTTCGATGAGTGTAAGCAGCTTGAGGAGCTTTTCATCTCTGAAGGGTCTTCTTCTTCTGACACTGAGTTGTCTGCTGAGGAATCTGCAAATTCTGAGGAACAAGAGGAACTTGCCTCTCATGAGAGTGAAGCTGAGGCAGTAGTGGAAGAAGAAGAGACAGTGGAGCAATTGGAAGCAGAGAGTGATGAAGAAATGGTTTGTGAGAGCGTTGAAGAAACAAGTCAAGCTCCAAAACAGTCTGGTTCCAGGAAATTGAAGTTTCTTGGTTTGTTTTTGGCTCTGGCGTTGGGGTATATGTTGGTTTCAGCTGCACCAATCGATCTTCTGAAAGAGTCGCCATTCTACGAGTTCCATATCCCAAGAGAAGTAACAGAGTTTGCAAAAGCTAACAACTTGGAGAAGTTGAGTGAAAAGCTCTGGACTTTGACAGAATCGTCACTTGTGATCGTGGATAAGCTGGTCTCACGTCTAGGAGGAGGAACAGAGGAATATGTTCCATTGAAATTTCATAACTTGACATATAATCAGGAAGATTACAGTGTTTTCCAGCCAATCAGTGAAGTGCCATTACAAGAGAAGAGCAGAGGTGGTGAATACAATCTTGAGGATGGCTATGACAATGAATTTGAGGAGGAGAGTGGAGTAGAGAAAATCTCTGAAGATGGCGAAGCAGAAAGTTATGAGTTTGATGAAGAGACTGAGATGGAGTCAGGCACAGATACAGAGTTGCATGAAGGTGAAGGAGACTTGGAAGCTTTTTTGGAAGATGTCTTAGAGTTGAACATTGAAGAACACAAAGAGTCTGGGGTCAATCCTGAAGAAAAGCTTGAAACTGGATCAACCAAAAAGGACCAAGAGGAGGAGTTGGAAGAAGCTGAATCTGAAGCTATCAACATAAACCAGCAAGATGTTGAATCCGCTGCCATCAATGTGCACCAGCAGAAAGATAGTGATGTAGCTGGTGCTGAAGTTGGATCAGAAGAAGGTTTTGAGGAAACTGTAGTAGAAGCTATTGATGATCTTCATCTTGAAATGCAGCAGAGTGAGGTCAATAATGGTGCTGCAAGTGGATCAGAAGAAGGTTTTGAGGAAACTGCAGCAGAAACTAGTGATGATCTTCATCCTAAATTGCAGCAGAGTGAAGTAGCTGATGCTGAAAGCGTACCAGAAGAAGGTTTAGGGGAAGTTCTTTATCCTAAAACTGATGCTGAGAGTGAATTAGAAGAAGGTTTTGGGGATATTGCATCAGAAGCTAATGATGATGTTCATCCTAAAGTAAGGTCTTTTGTTAAGGAGATGATAGTATTGGCCTCTACTGTGGTGGTTCTACTCGCAGCGGTTGCTTTCTTATTCTCCAAGAAGACAAAACCTGTGTCTGCATCTGCTCCTAAACAAGCCCCTGAGAGCAAGAAGCTAAACTTGAGTCATGTGCCAGTAGAGAATCTGATGAAAGAAGAGCTTTCTTCACTGAATTTCCGAGAAGAAGAAGAAGTTGATGACAGAGTAAGCAAGAACTCATTCCACAGCAACAAGAAGAAGAAAGATTCTGAAGAACATCAAAGTGGTGAAGGAGGCGAGAAGAGTCATGGCAGCAGGAACTTGAGGAGAGAATCAATGGCTTCCTCAGCATCAGAATACTCCGTTGGCTCTTTCTCATACGGAAGTTTCACAACTTACGAGAAAATACCCATCAAAACTGTAAGTAAAATTTATCAATCATTTGATCTCCAATCTCAAGTTTTTGTAGAATATTGCAATGTATTAACTAACACCAACACATTTATATTTGCAGGGTGATAGAGAGGAAGAGATGATTACACCAGTGAGACGTTCAAGCAGGCTTAGGAACCATAAACTATGAGAAAGAGAGAGACTTTATCTCATTCGAATCATTGCAACACTCTGCAATCGTTTAGTTCCCCAATGTCTCACTCAATGAGGATTAGCTTTTGACTTCTATAATCTCTCTTGATTTGTACCAAACCTTGATGACTCACTCAATCGAAAGTTTTTATCTTTTGTGTCAATCTTTGGAAGAAACAAAGAACAAAAGCATCAGACTTTTATTTTGTGTTTACATATGAAAAAAAAAAACAGAGCCAAAAGAAACAGAGTAGTCGCTTCATTCTCTCCAGTTTCCTCCGTCAGATCGGCCACTGTAACCTCCGCCGTCACCGTAACCGCCACCACCGTAACCACCTTCACGACGTCCACCTCCATAACCACCACCGTATCCTCCTCCGCCGCCGCCACGGCTGTATCCACCTTGATCACGTCTACCTCCGTAGCCACCACTTCCATAGCCACCACTTCCATAGCCACCGCCTCCATAATTACCACCTCCGTAACCGCCTCCTCCTCGGTTATATCCACCGCCGTTACCGCCACGACTACCGCGAGCTTGAGCCTCGTTGACGGTTATATTACGACCATCGAGTTCTTGACCATTCATCCTCTCAATCGCAGCTCTCATCGATTCCTCATCTTTGAAAGTCACGAATCCAAACCCTTTTGACCTTCCCGTCTCACGATCCATGATGATCTAATCCAAAAAACCATAAAGTTCGAAACTTCAGAATCGTATTTCCAAAGTTTAAAACAAATCGGACGATCTGATGATGAAACGTACCGATTGAGTTAACAAATTTAGTAACAGAGTAGTAACAGAGAGAGATAAAGTTAACACAAAAACAGAGTCACATAGATCCCGGGTCGGATCCGGGTCGTCTTTAACGGACCTTGGAGTCGATAACATCTCCAAACTGGCTGAAAGTCCTTTCGAGAGATTGATCATCGGTGGCCCAAGCTAAACCTCCGACGAAGCATCGGTACTCGCTCTCTCCAGAATCCATCTTCAAAAATTGTAACTTCAAATGAAAACGAACAAAGAAAAAAGCTTTTAAGAAGAGATTTGATAATTCGGTAATCACGAGGAAGATGACGTGTCCGAAGCCTAGAGACGTCGAGGCGCGAAAGTTCTGTTGACTCGGTGCATAAACGATATGTGTTTGGTTACACGGATACAGATTTCTGGGCTGTGTTTAGATCCGTGACCAAACGCGATATTTTGAGCCTTTTTATCTCACTGTCCACGTCATTAAATCAGAATAAATATTGGCTGATCCAACGGTTGAGATCTGATGGTTTGTATGTCGTGTATTTATTTTGGCTTGGAACTGCGTAGGACCCAGTGATACACGTGTTTCGATCTTGTACTGGTGAAAGACAGCATTGCAGACTTACAGTAACAACAGAAATTGAATGTTCTTTACACATTGGATTTTTCGTTGAGATTTGTCTGTTTTGACGACGGATAAGTGACAAAAAGAAGAATATACGAGGTTAGAGAGGAAGCTCAAAGTCAATTCTTTTATTAATTTTTCATATTATTATCTATGTGAATAAAGGATTTTTGAGATGTTAATTTTTGGACTTAAAAGCTAAAACTAACGAATTCTTTTTTCATAAACGTATGTTTTGAGAGTACAATAGGTTGAGTGGTGTATTGCACTTTGGCAGAACCGATCTGAAGCAGTGGCCCCCGTAAATTAAGATCATAAGATACAGTTTAAGTTGACCACCATATAGTGTTTGACTACAAATCTTCTTGAAAGTTCCTTTGTTGGATCCTTTGATTGTGATGTGAGAACTTTTTTTCTCAAGTGGAAAATGAAAAAAATCAGAGAGCTCCAGACTTTATTTTTTTTGGCTCAGGTTTTACTTTTTAATAAGCTTTTTGGTTTTTAGTAATATATACTATTAACTGTGTTTATTGCATAATAACATGTGACCACCAATTTCAGGATGTGGTGGTTGGAACATGTCTTTTTCCGAGCTACATCCAGTATCAATTATATCATTCGAGTATTCTCAACAATAAAGAAAAATATGCAAAAACTTTGGCATCACTTGTATAAATGATAATTAGATTCAGAATAATATAAACTAACATTTTTTTTCCGAAACATAAGTGATAAGACTAAGACTAAGACTGAACAATTTATATTTTGTTCGAAGAAGAAATAAAAACATATTATAAGATACAAACACGAGCCAAACATATTATAAGATAAAATAAAAACATATATAATAATATATACATTTTTTAATGAACTTCTGATTTTTAAATACACTTTAAAATTCAATGGTATTTGAAATATTTTAAATGAGTGATTTTAGGTGATTTCAAGTTATTTTAAAGTTATTAAATGGAATATCCATATTAAAAACATAAAAATCCAAATCTCATGGTTTTAGGTGGAATTTCACTAAAATCATACTAATAACTTCTCTAAAATCATCATAAATAATCTAAAGATGAAATCACCCAATATCACTTTAAGTCTCAAATTTAATACATCCCTTTAGTTGACCCATAATCTAGCCACCTTATAATTTTACTGTTTTTAACTGTACTCCATTTTTTAATCATTTTGTTCATATTTATTTTAACCATCTAGTTTGAACGTAGTTATTACAGTATATATTACCTCATTATCCCAAGAATGGTGAATTCAGGACGAGGATATATTACTTCCTAAAACATGCAAAAACCCATTAATGTGAGATAATTAGTTTTTTTTTAAATGGAAATAAAGATAGAGAAAAAGAAACTTTTGTTCCCAACCTTTTATAGGAATAGTAATTGCGGCAACAGCTTAGCTGGCTTTGGGCGGGATTACCGGGAAGTCAAACCAAACAATAAAACGACGACGTCACTTGCTGCACCATTTAGGTCTTAAAATATTTAATGTTAATTTTCAGAATAAACAATAAACAATTTTACTTAAATAATCTTTTTTGTATAATTTTTCAAGTTTCTTTCGAAGACGAAAGAGAGTGTCACAGTCTACAGTTGTTTTCTCAACAATCTCGATCTTTCTCTCTCTCTCTAAGATTTTTTTCACGCAAATCGCTTTTGTTCTGTTCGATTTTAAGGATTAGTGAATTTTCTCTGAGCTTTTTAGTAATTAGGATTTCAGAGAAAAAGAGAGAGAAGAAAAAAAAAGAGAGAGAGAGAGAGAGGTGCTTTAATGTCTGTGAAGAAGGTAGGAGCTGTATTTGGATCCAGATACAGAGGAAAACAAGTTATATATCTATCTGTCTCTGTCGTCTCCAATTGCTTTCTAGGGTTTAATTAGGTCATTGCTTGATTCCTCAGAAATCGTATAATTCTAGGGCTAGAATTTGGGTTTTTGTTTAGTGATGATGGAAGACGAGTGTTGTTGTTGTTGATAAAAGCAATGGTGGATCAGAGAAGCGCTTTGTTCTTCTGTCTGGTACTGTTCGACTGTGTTTTGTCTCAATCACGGACACGATTCGACGAGACAATCACTCTGCTTCGTCTCCGGTCTACTCTCGGTTTAAGAGGAACCGATTGGCCAATCAAAGGCGATCCCTGCGCCGTGTGGAGAGGGATACAATGTGACGGCAACGGAAGCATCGTCGGGATCAACATTTCCGGGTTTAGGAGGACCAGAATCGGTAAGCAAAACCCACAATTCGCTGTTGATCCGCTTCTCAATCTCACCCGTCTTGTCTATCTCAACGCCTCTGGATTCTCATTACCCGGTTCTGTTCCTGACTGGTTCGGTCTTCGCTTGTCGACATTGCAAGTCTTAGATCTTAGTTCCTGTTCCGTGAGTGGTGTTGTTCCTTTAACTCTCGGTAATCTCACTTCTTTGAAGAGCTTGAATCTCTCTCGGAACAGTCTCACCGGTTTGGTTCCAACCAGTTTAGGAGACTTGTCTAATCTCCACGAGATTGATCTCTCTAAGAACACGCTCACTGGGACACTTCCTCAATCTTTCAGCTCTTTCAAGAACCTGAGAGTTCTTGATGTTTCTTCGAACTACCTCACCGGACCGATCCCTCCCGGTTTAGGATCGCTACCGGAGCTTCTCCACCTGAACTTCTCAAGCAACAGTTTCTCCTCTTCGATCCCTTCGCAGCTCGGCGATCTCGTCAATCTTGTTGACCTTGACCTCAGCATCAATTCACTCTCTGGTTCAGTTCCTCAAGAGCTTAACAAGCTAAAGAATCTGGAGAATCTTGTGATTAGTGATAACCTCTTGAGTGGATCTTTACCGGTTGATCTGTGCAGTCCCTCGAGCCGGCTACAAACTCTGGTTCTGAGCGAGAACGGTTTCTCCGGTAACCTACCTGACACGTGCTGGTCGATGCCTAGCTTGCGTGTTCTCGGCATTGCCAAGAACAACTTAACAGGAATGCTCCCAAATTCAGGCTCTGCGACGATGATGATGGTCGATATCTCCTCGAACACGTTCTACGGGGAGCTCACAGAGATTCTCGCAAGGTTCGGGGAGATAAACCTCTCCGGTAACTACTTCCAAGGCAAGGTTCCAGATTACGTGCACGGAGCAGCAAACATTTCCGTTACAAGAAACTGCCTTCAGAACGAGAAGTCACAGAAGTCTTCAGAGGATTGCTCATCGTTCTACACAACTAGAGGACTAGTCTTTGAAGGTTTCGGACGCACGAACTCGACTCAACCGGTATCCGAGAAGGCGTCGTCGTGGTTAAGCCACAGGACGGTGATTATACTAGCAGCAGTCGGTGGAGGGATCGGTTTCATTCTGCTCTTCGTTCTCTTGCCGATTCTTGTGGCTGTATGTATACGGAGGAGAAGGAGAGTGTCCCGGAGAGGAAACGTTGACAGGCCGAAACCCGCCACGGAGGCTTCACAGCCGCCTAAAGGAGCACAGACGTTTGATCTGTCACGTCTCGGGAACGCGTTTTCGTATGAGGATCTTCTCCAGGCGACAGAGGAGTTCAACGAAGCCAATCTGATAAAACGAGGCCACTCGGGGTTGTTGTTCCGTGGCTTCTTGGAGAACGGCGTGCCCGTTGTGATCAAGAAGATGGAGACGAAGGAAGGTAAAAGCGAAGGGTATATATCGGAGCTGGAGTTGTTTAGTAAAGCTGGACACCAGAGGCTTGTTCCGTTTCTTGGACATTGTTTGGAGAGTGAGAGCCGGAAGCTTTTGGTGTACAAGTTTATGAGGAACGGAGATTTGGCTAGCGCTTTGTTCAGGAAAGCTGAGAACGAAGGCGATGGTTTGAAGTCTTTGGATTGGATTACGAGGTTGAAGATTGCTCTTGGTGCAGCTGAGGGATTGGCTTATCTGCATCACGAGTGTTCTCCATCTCTTGTTCACAGGTAACTCAACTTCTCTTTATAAACTTCTTGAAAGCATTCACAAGACCATTGGATTGTTAGTTACTTGTTGCTCTATTGTCTAGTGAGAACAAAAGCTTAAGTGCTCATGTGTGTATGTGTGGTCAATGTTGTTATATAGGGATGTGCAAGCAAGTAGCATACTTCTTGATGATAAGTTCGAAGTACGTCTCGGAAGCCTAAGCGACGCATATGCACAAGGAGATGCTTATCAAAGCAGGATTTCTCGTTTACTTCGGTTACCACAGTAAGTTCTTATGACATTTATACAATCCTCTTGTGACTTGTTTGTTTCGAATATTACTAACGAGTCTCTTCCCTCTCTTGTAGATCGACTGAAGCATCCTCTTCAGGTACGTGTTCTTGCTAAACAGAACATACTAACATTTGTATAGTTTTAGAATCTGATTTTGTTTTGTCTTGTCTTTTAGGTGCAGCGAATGCGACATGTGCCTATGATGTCTACTGCTTCGGCAAAGTGTTACTGGAGCTAGTGACGGGGAAGCTCGGGATCAGCTCGCCAGACAACGCAGAAGCGAAAGCGTACATGGAGGAAGCTCTGCGATACATCAGCACAAACGAGAAGGAGCTGGTGACAAAGATCTTAGACCCTTCACTAATGGTGGACGAGGACCTTCTTGAGGAAGTATGGGCGATGGCTATCATCGCAAAGTCGTGCCTAAACCCGAAACCAACGAGACGGCCGTTGATGAGACACATCGTGAACGCGCTCGAGAACCCTTTGAAAGTGGTGAGAGAGGATAACAACTCTGGCTCGGGGTCGTCGAGGCTGAGGACGAACTCGTCGAGAGGGTCTTGGAACGCTGCTATATTCGGGAGCTGGAGGCAGAGCGCGTCGGATGTAACCGCGGGACAAGTTGGAGGAGGAGGAGCAATCGGTGGTGGTGGTGGTAACAGCGGTTTGAGAAACTCGGGGTCACAAGGGAGTAGTGGAAGGAATAATAATAACAATGGGAATTCGTCGTCGAGGAGACGGCAGTCTAGTGAGATTGTGCCGGAGCCGGCTGTTTATGGAGAAGATGTATGAGAGCTCCTCCGGTGAAGAGTTTGAGATTTTTATGATTCGTTTTTTCATCGATTCTTTTGTGTCGATAATAATAGAGGCAAAGAGAGAGTCCTCAGCGTAGAGCTTATGTTAGAAGGGAGTATTGTTTTTCTTTTATTTTGTCTTTTAATTTTGGGTTAGGATTGGTTTGGAGTTAGCATTTGTAGTTCTCTTTTTTGGTTCAACTGGATTTTGTAAATTGTAATTCTTGGAGGTTGGATTTTCCTTGGTTTCTTTCTTAACCGGGGGAAATAATTGAAGATTGGGTTCGTTTTATTCAGTTCCACTTTCTTTTTCTATTTTAGATGATCGTTAACTATTTAATTTGCACATGCGGAAGGTCAAAAATATAAAATGAGAAGAAAAAGTGAAATTCAGGTTCTACCGAGAATTGAGGAGACGGCAGTCTAGTGAGAAACAGCGGTTTGAGAATGAACCTAGATGGACCCATACTAATGTTTATCCTCATAATAATGAACAGCGGTTCTCCACATTATTATGAGGAGCAATCGGTGGTGGTGGTGGTAACAGCGGTTTGAGAAACTCGGGGTCACAAGGGAGTAGTGGAAGGAATAATAATAACAATGGGAATTCGTCGTCGAGGAGACGGCAGTCTAGTGAGATTGTGCCGGAGCCGGCTGTTTATGGAGAAGATGTATGAGAGCTCCTCCGGTGAAGAGTTTGAGATTTTTATGATTCGTTTTTTCATCGATTCTTTTGTGTCGATAATAATAGAGGCAAAGAGAGAGTCCTCAGCGTAGAGCTTATGTTAGAAGGGAGTATTGTTTTTCTTTTATTTTGTCTTTTAATTTTGGGTTAGGATTGGTTTGGAGTTAGCATTTGTAGTTCTCTTTTTTGGTTCAACTGGATTTTGTAAATTGTAATTCTTGGAGGTTGGATTTTCCTTGGTTTCTTTCTTAACCGGGGGAAATAATTGAAGATTGGGTTCGTTTTATTCAGTTCCACTTTTTTTTTCTATTTTAGATGATCGTTAACTATTTAATTTGCACATGGGGAAGGTCAAAAATATAAAATGAGAAGAAAAAGTGAAATTCAGGTTCTACCGAGAATTGAGGAGACGGCAGTCTAGTGAGAAACAGCGGTTTGAGAATGAACCTAGATGGACCCATACTAATGTTTATCCTCATAATAATGAACAGCGGTTCTCCACATTATTATGAGGAGCAATCGGTGGTGGTGGTGGTAACAGCGGTTTGAGAAACTCGGGGTCACAAGGGAGTAGTGGAAGGAATAATAATAACAATGGGAATTCGTCGTCGAGGAGACGGCAGTCTAGTGAGATTGTGCCGGAGCCGGCTGTTTATGGAGAAGATGTATGAGAGCTCCTCCGGTGAAGAGTTTGAGATTTTTATGATTCGTTTTTTCATCGATTCTTTTGTGTCGATAATAATAGAGGCAAAGAGAGAGTCCTCAGCGTAGAGCTTATGTTAGAAGGGAGTATTGTTTTTCTTTTATTTTGTCTTTTAATTTTGGGTTAGGATTGGTTTGGAGTTAGCATTTGTAGTTCTCTTTTTTGGTTCAACTGGATTTTGTAAATTGTAATTCTTGGAGGTTGGATTTTCCTTGGTTTCTTTCTTAACCGGGGGAAATAATTGAAGATTGGGTTCGTTTTATTCAGTTCCACTTTCTTTTTCTATTTTAGATGATCGTTAACTATTTAATTTGCACATGGGGAAGGTCAAAAATATAAAATGAGAAGAAAAAGTGAAATTCAGGTTCTACCGAGAATTGAGGAGACGGCAGTCTAGTGAGAAACAGCGGTTTGAGAATGAACCTAGATGGACCCATACTAATGTTTATCCTCATAATAATGAACAGCGGTTCTCCACATTATTATGAGGAGCAATCGGTGGTGGTGGTGGTAACAGCGGTTTGAGAAACTCGGGGTCACAAGGGAGTAGTGGAAGGAATAATAATAACAATGGGAATTCGTCGTCGAGGAGACGGCAGTCTAGTGAGATTGTGCCGGAGCCGGCTGTTTATGGAGAAGATGTATGAGAGCTCCTCCGGTGAAGAGTTTGAGATTTTTATGATTCGTTTTTTCATCGATTCTTTTGTGTCGATAATAATAGAGGCAAAGAGAGAGTCCTCAGCGTAGAGCTTATGTTAGAAGGGAGTATTGTTTTTCTTTTATTTTGTCTTTTAATTTTGGGTTAGGATTGGTTTGGAGTTAGCATTTGTAGTTCTCTTTTTTGGTTCAACTGGATTTTGTAAATTGTAATTCTTGGAGGTTGGATTTTCCTTGGTTTCTTTCTTAACCGGGGGAAATAATTGAAGATTGGGTTCGTTTTATTCAGTTCCACTTTCTTTTTCTATTTTAGATGATCGTTAACTATTTAATTTGCACATGGGGAAGGTCAAAAATATAAAATGAGAAGAAAAAGTGAAATTCAGGTTCTACCGAGAATTGAGGAGACGGCAGTCTAGTGAGAAACAGCGGTTTGAGAATGAACCTAGATGGACCCATACTAATGTTTATCCTCATAATAATGAACAGCGGTTCTCCACATTATTATGAGGAGCAATCGGTGGTGGTGGTGGTAACAGCGGTTTGAGAAACTCGGGGTCACAAGGGAGTAGTGGAAGGAATAATAATAACAATGGGAATTCGTCGTCGAGGAGACGGCAGTCTAGTGAGATTGTGCCGGAGCCGGCTGTTTATGGAGAAGATGTATGAGAGCTCCTCCGGTGAAGAGTTTGAGATTTTTATGATTCGTTTTTTCATCGATTCTTTTGTGTCGATAATAATAGAGGCAAAGAGAGAGTCCTCAGCGTAGAGCTTATGTTAGAAGGGAGTATTGTTTTTCTTTTATTTTGTCTTTTAATTTTGGGTTAGGATTGGTTTGGAGTTAGCATTTGTAGTTCTCTTTTTTGGTTCAACTGGATTTTGTAAATTGTAATTCTTGGAGGTTGGATTTTCCTTGGTTTCTTTCTTAACCGGGGGAAATAATTGAAGATTGGGTTCGTTTTATTCAGTTCCACTTTCTTTTTCTATTTTAGATGATCGTTAACTATTTAATTTGCACATGGGGAAGGTCAAAAATATAAAATGAGAAGAAAAAGTGAAATTCAGGTTCTACCGAGAATTGAGGAGACGGCAGTCTAGTGAGAAACAGCGGTTTGAGAATGAACCTAGATGGACCCATACTAATGTTTATCCTCATAATAATGAACAGCGGTTCTCCACATTATTATGAGGAGCAATCGGTGGTGGTGGTGGTAACAGCGGTTTGAGAAACTCGGGGTCACAAGGGAGTAGTGGAAGGAATAATAATAACAATGGGAATTCGTCGTCGAGGAGACGGCAGTCTAGTGAGATTGTGCCGGAGCCGGCTGTTTATGGAGAAGATGTATGAGAGCTCCTCCGGTGAAGAGTTTGAGATTTTTATGATTCGTTTTTTCATCGATTCTTTTGTGTCGATAATAATAGAGGCAAAGAGAGAGTCCTCAGCGTAGAGCTTATGTTAGAAGGGAGTATTGTTTTTCTTTTATTTTGTCTTTTAATTTTGGGTTAGGATTGGTTTGGAGTTAGCATTTGTAGTTCTCTTTTTTGGTTCAACTGGATTTTGTAAATTGTAATTCTTGGAGGTTGGATTTTCCTTGGTTTCTTTCTTAACCGGGGGAAATAATTGAAGATTGGGTTCGTTTTATTCAGTTCCACTTTCTTTTTCTATTTTAGATGATCGTTAACTATTTAATTTGCACATGGGGAAGGTCAAAAATATAAAATGAGAAGAAAAAGTGAAATTCAGGTTCTACCGAGAATTGAGGAGACGGCAGTCTAGTGAGAAACAGCGGTTTGAGAATGAACCTAGATGGACCCATACTAATGTTTATCCTCATAATAATGAACAGCGGTTCTCCACATTATTATGAGGAGCAATCGGTGGTGGTGGTGGTAACAGCGGTTTGAGAAACTCGGGGTCACAAGGGAGTAGTGGAAGGAATAATAATAACAATGGGAATTCGTCGTCGAGGAGACGGCAGTCTAGTGAGATTGTGCCGGAGCCGGCTGTTTATGGAGAAGATGTATGAGAGCTCCTCCGGTGAAGAGTTTGAGATTTTTATGATTCGTTTTTTCATCGATTCTTTTGTGTCGATAATAATAGAGGCAAAGAGAGAGTCCTCAGCGTAGAGCTTATGTTAGAAGGGAGTATTGTTTTTCTTTTATTTTGTCTTTTAATTTTGGGTTAGGATTGGTTTGGAGTTAGCATTTGTAGTTCTCTTTTTTGGTTCAACTGGATTTTGTAAATTGTAATTCTTGGAGGTTGGATTTTCCTTGGTTTCTTTCTTAACCGGGGGAAATAATTGAAGATTGGGTTCGTTTTATTCAGTTCCACTTTCTTTTTCTATTTTAGATGATCGTTAACTATTTAATTTGCACATGGGGAAGGTCAAAAATATAAAATGAGAAGAAAAAGTGAAATTCAGGTTCTACCGAGAATTGAGGAGACGGCAGTCTAGTGAGAAACAGCGGTTTGAGAATGAACCTAGATGGACCCATACTAATGTTTATCCTCATAATAATGAACAGCGGTTCTCCACATTATTATGAGGAGCAATCGGTGGTGGTGGTGGTAACAGCGGTTTGAGAAACTCGGGGTCACAAGGGAGTAGTGGAAGGAATAATAATAACAATGGGAATTCGTCGTCGAGGAGACGGCAGTCTAGTGAGATTGTGCCGGAGCCGGCTGTTTATGGAGAAGATGTATGAGAGCTCCTCCGGTGAAGAGTTTGAGATTTTTATGATTCGTTTTTTCATCGATTCTTTTGTGTCGATAATAATAGAGGCAAAGAGAGAGTCCTCAGCGTAGAGCTTATGTTAGAAGGGAGTATTGTTTTTCTTTTATTTTGTCTTTTAATTTTGGGTTAGGATTGGTTTGGAGTTAGCATTTGTAGTTCTCTTTTTTGGTTCAACTGGATTTTGTAAATTGTAATTCTTGGAGGTTGGATTTTCCTTGGTTTCTTTCTTAACCGGGGGAAATAATTGAAGATTGGGTTCGTTTTATTCAGTTCCACTTTCTTTTTCTATTTTAGATGATCGTTAACTATTTAATTTGCACATGGGGAAGGTCAAAAATATAAAATGAGAAGAAAAAGTGAAATTCAGGTTCTACCGAGAATTGAGGAGACGGCAGTCTAGTGAGAAACAGCGGTTTGAGAATGAACCTAGATGGACCCATACTAATGTTTATCCTCATAATAATGAACAGCGGTTCTCCACATTATTATGAGGAGCAATCGGTGGTGGTGGTGGTAACAGCGGTTTGAGAAACTCGGGGTCACAAGGGAGTAGTGGAAGGAATAATAATAACAATGGGAATTCGTCGTCGAGGAGACGGCAGTCTAGTGAGATTGTGCCGGAGCCGGCTGTTTATGGAGAAGATGTATGAGAGCTCCTCCGGTGAAGAGTTTGAGATTTTTATGATTCGTTTTTTCATCGATTCTTTTGTGTCGATAATAATAGAGGCAAAGAGAGAGTCCTCAGCGTAGAGCTTATGTTAGAAGGGAGTATTGTTTTTCTTTTATTTTGTCTTTTAATTTTGGGTTAGGATTGGTTTGGAGTTAGCATTTGTAGTTCTCTTTTTTGGTTCAACTGGATTTTGTAAATTGTAATTCTTGGAGGTTGGATTTTCCTTGGTTTCTTTCTTAACCGGGAGAAATAATTGAAGATTGGGTTCGTTTTATTCAGTTCCACTTTCTTTTTCTATTTTAGATGATCGTTAACTATTTAATTTGCACATGGGGAAGGTCAAAAATATAAAATGAGAAGAAAAAGTGAAATTCAGGTTCTACCGAGAATTGAACTCGGGTTACTGGATTCAGAGTCCAATGTCCTAACCGCTAGACCATAGAACCACTTTGTTGTCTTTATTTACATAGTTTATTTGTACGTGTAAAGTCCTAAAATAAAAGGAAACGAAAAAGAGAAATTAAGGTTCTACCGAGAATTGAACTCGGGTTACTGGATTCAGAGTCCAATGTCCTAACCGCTAGACCATAGAACCACTTTTGTTCTGTTAACTGCTTTAACTATCATATAGTAAAACGTAGAGTATGTGTATGCGTATGACCATGACTAGTTTTTTAATACAAAGTTTACTTTCTATGCGTCCGCATTGGTTTGGTTGGAGACTTGGAGCCGTATGAAAAGCCTCCTGTTTTAAGTGCATCCATAACAAAGATTTTTAATTTTTTTGAAATTATATCCATCATCCATGCTAACTGAAATCAAATATTGTAAACACCTAACACTAGTTTTGTTACTTAAATTAAATCTCCCATAGAAGACATAGGGACCCAGGCAAAGAAGCAGCACGTGCGTTGTCGTTAAACCAGCACATGTGAGCTTTGGGATTCTGTAAAAGAACAGCTTCGTCTCACTCACATTTCATTTGATTAACTAAAAATACTAATTATACTTTGTTTGGAACCATTAAACAAAAAGTATATCAGTTTTTCTCAAAACTGAAAAAAATATCACTTTTAGATTTACTGGATTTAGTTCTAGACTAGTTTATTAGAGGGATATAGAAAATACCACATATTTTGTTAATTGTTAGTGTAAAATGTGGAATATTTTGTTAATATTGTCTCTTAATTAATGTTTACATCTCAAAATCTCACTACCTACCTCCACACTCCTCCTCTGCTTTCATGGCTCTCACCATCTTCTTCTCTCTCCTCCTCCTTATCTTCACTGCTTCGCCAGCAAATGCACAGTCGTTTATCGGCGTTAACTACGGCCTCCTCGCCGACAACCTCCCACCGCCGTCCGATACGGCCAAACTCCTCCAATCCACCTCCATTCAGAAAGTACGACTCTACGGAGCCGACCCCACCATCATCAAATCCTTAGCCGGAACCGGCGTCGGAATCGTCATCGGAGTAGCCAACGGCGATCTTCCTTCTCTCGCCTCCGATCTCAGCGTCGCTTCTCAATGGATCAACTCCAACGTCCTCCCTTTCTATCCCGCCTCCAGAATCATCCTCATCAATGTCGGCAACGAAGTAATAATATCAATCCTCCTCCTCTCAAATTTCTCAGATTACTTTCTCGAGAAAGTTTCTAAATTTGTTTGGTTTCAGATTCTGTTGTCGAATGATCTGAATCTGGTGAACCAGCTTCTCCCGGCGATGCAAAATGTCCAAAAGGCCCTCGATTTGGTTTCACTCGGCGGGAAAATCAAGGTGTCCACGGTTCACGCGATGACGGTGCTGGGTCAGTCAGAACCGCCGTCGGCCGGTTCGTTTGCTCCCGGTTATCAAGCCGGTTTAAAGGGGATTCTACAGTTTCTTAGCGAGACCGGTTCGCCTTTTGTCATCAACCCGTACCCGTTCTTTGCGTACCTGAGCGACCAGAGACCTGAAACGTTGTCGTTTTGCCTCTTCCAGCCTAACCCTGGTCGGGTCGACTCCAACACCGGAATCAAGTACATGAACATGTTCGACGCTCAGGTAAATAATAAATTACATTTAGATCTTTTTACTTAATAAACTTATTCTTTTAATCTCACACAAAATTTGTTTCTTGCAACACACGTTATACTGATCCAAAATGGGTTTTGTGCTCTAGGTTGATGCGGTGCACTCAGCTTTGAAGTCAATGGGGTTCGAGAAAGTGGAAGTGGTGGTGGCGGAAACAGGTTGGCCAACGAGCGGTGACGTCAACGTGGTTGGTCCGAGTGTTGAGAACGCAAAGGCTTACAATGGGAACCTCATTGCTCACTTGAGGTCCATGGTTGGCACTCCGCTCAAGCCTGGCAAAGCCATCGACACTTACATTTTCGCTCTCTTTGACGAGAATCTCAAGCCTGGTCCTTCCTTTGAGCGATCTTTTGGACTTTACAAACCTGATCTTTCCATGGCATATGACATTGGCCTCACTAAAACTACTAGTGGTCAGGTAATAATTAGATACCATCACCAAATGATTTAGTGAACAATCTCTCTACCTTTAATTTCTTCTTGATTTTGTTGGAATGATTCTACTTGTATGTGATGATTGTAGACGTCACAGTCTCCATCGTTGGGGAAGGCAACAACATCCACGGGATGGTGTGTGCCAAAGGAGGATGCGACTAGAGAGCAGTTGCAAGCGAGTTTAGATTGGGTTTGTGGGCAAGGAATCGACTGTGGCCCGATAATGGAAGGAGGGGTGTGTTTTGAGCCTAACAATCTCGTCTCTCATACAGCTTATGCCATGAATCTTTATTTCCAAAAATCTCCTGAAAACCCTACGGATTGCGATTTCTCTCAAACCGCAAGAATCACTTCGGATAACCCTAGTAAGTTATTTTCCTCTTCATCTTTCATATTCTAGTTGTTATAAAATCATGTGCTGGTATTTGGTTATAATCATGTGCTGGTATGTGGTGGAAACAAATCTTAGCAAGAGACTATGACTATAATCTTCAGTATTGGTGGTGCAAGAAAGCCATAAATTCTGGTCATATATAGATTGAACGAATCAAAAGCATATATATCAACAGATTATTATGCTAAAGTAAACAAAATCTAACTCGGTCATTAGGGATTAGGTTGATTTACTGCGAGTTAACATGCATTATGCATATATATATATATATATAGTCCAACATGAACATGATAATGTTACGTTTTAGTTTTCCTGTTATTTGTCTACATGAGTGCGACTTATAGGTTTGACTCATATCCAATTTCTAAAATTTAATTGATTGGATTGTAATTATGTTTTAGGACTTTTCTCTAATCGTGCACTAAAATTTATTTTCTTTATTTTGGCTTTCCTGATTTTAGGCTATAACAACTGCGTCTACCCAAGAGCAGGAGATGTTGGAGATGGAAGCGTAAGAGGAGTGATGAATAAATATGTGAGTTCAGACAAGGCAATGGATCATAATAAATCAGAATGCTCATCTTCTCTGTCATTGCCTCTCTTTACCATCTTAGTCTCTCTTATTTCAATTTCCTTGCATGTGAACTTGTAGTAGTTTCCTTACTTATTAGTTTTAGTTCCTAGCTTTTCTGCCGTTTTCTCTCTTTTATTGCCTCCAATCAAACTTCAAAACGTTTCTAAAATTCAAATGGAATTTACAAAGATTGCATAAATGAGTTCATAATGGTAAAATCTACCATTCTTTGCTAAACTATCCGTCTTTGGAATTTCACTTCCCATCAACCAAAGTTGTATCATATAAATTTTTACTTCAACTCTGTATCACAACCTAGTAAAAGCAAATATTATCCGTTGTAGTAGATATAAGGTACAATACAATGTCTACGTCTCTACGATACGAAATATTCATAAAACATGGTAATCACAACATACGAAATATATATACAATTATGAACGGTGTTTTTCTCACAAGATATTGGTCATCTCTCTAGACTTAATTAAACGAAACAAATACCACTAAACAGTTTTCGGAACAAAATATGGATCCGGACAACTGAAAAACTACTTTGCACAGACAACGCTTCTCACAACTTAGACAAATAGGTCGACACATATTCTGATTGTTAGGCAAAACATCTACCTTTTCATCGTAGTAGAGCCAGGATGAACCAGGCATCATGTATAACTCCGTCCCGAACAGACAATCAAAGTGCAAGGTGAGACAACAATACTCATCACACTTATAAAACCGCTCCTTTGGGTTTAACTTCTCCTCGCATAATTCACACCAATACGTCATGGTACTTGTCTCGTCTCCATAAGAAAGACTGATCATGTGTGCTTATCATGCTTATACATCACCTTTTGAGGTAAAGTAGCACATCCAAAACACAAAGCAAAGTCGCACTCAATGCAGTTGAATGTTTCTCTCGTGTGCGTAGAGCTAAGTATTTTGCAAACACAACATTTTCTATACTCTCCTGGTTTGGATGTTAGGAATAAAGGATGGATATGACTTTCATGGACTAGTGGCTCAGAGACTATACCGCATTGCACGTGTAACTTAAAATAACACTCCCTTTTACCGCACTCATAGAAGAAACCAGCTACGGACAACCTAATACAAGTTGAACATCTGTCCTCCCTATTCCTAACACCGTCATATCTTGCCACTAGAGTGAGCATATGAGGATGAACCGGGTGATGTATTCTGCGAGAAAGATTTGCACAAGCTTCATGGAGAATGAAATCACATTGCATACAGGAGTAGAAGTTACCGCAAAAGATTGGCATGGCACAAGCTTGACAAAGCTTGTTCTCGTCGTAATCTCTACTCGTGTCCTCATCAAGTCTCAAATGATGTTGTTGATGACTGAAATGTTGAATGATCCCATCACTTATCCTCACAAACGGCTCAACTTCTTCATCTTCACCAATGTCTTCTACCACTCCTTCAAGTTCTATGCCATCCCACACATTGCTCTGTGTAGCACATCTTGAATGAGCCGCGTAACAACAACCATCCTTGATACAAGAATAGCCACCATAATCATTGTCTATCTTTCTACGACAAACACCACACGACAATTCTTTTTCATCAAAAGAAGGTGTAAAAGAGATACGATGGAGATGACGAGACATCCTTATGACGCGTGGTAAGCTGAGGCATCTTTGATGAGCCACAAAGTCACAAGGTGGACATATGTAGAAAGGACATGTAGAGTCATCCAAGCCACATAGGTCGCAAGTTAAACAAGCCTTTCTTGGAAACAAAGCAAGTGAATGCTCATGCCACTTGGAATGATCTATAGACAACACTAATGGTTTCTCCACACACGCTATATTCATAGCGTAATCGCAAACCGAGCAATAATAAAACATCTCTTTGAGATATTCATCACAGCAGTAACATTTCCTGGTTATATTCCCTTTCATTAAACCAGACAAGTCTAAGAGAATGTTTCTGATGAAGAGTGTGTTTGATCTTCACAGGAACCTTGTTAAACTCTTCATGTTGATCACCGTTGCAATTATCGCAGTGAAAATAAGAAACATCTTCTTCTCCAGTTGACTTGAGTTTCTTCCATTGATCAGGGAAACAACCCCACTTGCCAATACGAGTCATCATCTTCCACGAGAAGTTGTCCATCAAATGAAACTTTCCCAGTTGGAAATAAACTTGTTTTTGAGGGCACAAGCGGAACAAGCTTCCCTGACTTTGAAGACATAGAGATGACGATGGAGAAGATTTGATACATGAGTGATATGAGCTCAGGCTCCGGCTCGAGACGTAATGTTTTAGTGACGAGTGGTGTGACCAGATCCGGCTCCAAATCTACAGAGTTGACGACTTGAGTAATGAGTGATATGAGCTCTGATAGTGGCTGTGGCTGAGAATCTAGATCCATGGAGTTGAAGAAAGAGATTAACTGAGATGTGAGTGACATGAGCTCTGACTCAGGCTTCAGCTCCGAATCAAAATCTATAGATCTGAGGAGAGATATGATTTGAGTAATGAACTTCAACCACGAAGCTGGAACCCAACCTTCCGTAGAGTTGTCGAGAGAGATTAGTTGAGAAATGAGTGATATGAGCTCTGACTCTGAATCCATTGGAGTTTCTGAGAGATGATCTGAGTAAGGAATGACAGGAGAGATTTTGTGTATGAATGTATTTAGCTTAATGCGATCTAAATCGGCATCCTAATTCTACTTCTGTAATATATACTAGTCGGTGGCATTAAACTAGGTTAGAGCCCGTCCATTTTCTTAATATAATACTTGACATGTGCTGTAGTTTTCTTCTTCTTGTTTAGTTAGCATTTAAAAAACTATCATTAATCAATCATTTTGGTAGCCTTTGTTCAAAAAAATAACATAGCATCAACTTCTGTTACAAGATTTGATCTCGCTCAATCCCTACCAAAAAACGTTCAGCACCAAAGGGAGTTCATGAATACTTAAAAGAACTCTCTGGCTTTTACTTAGAATGCACGGCAAGAGAAACAATAACTCATCAAATCTCTCTGGCTTTCAGCTACAGTGTTCCTTCACCTCCAAGAAAAGTCACACTTAATAATCTACAACCTTGATATTGTGTTGATACGATTGAATCCATCTTTAAGTGTGTCTTCAGGTGAATATACCAGGACGGTCACTCTCATAGACAATGAGACTCAACTTCAGGGGAAGTGTTCTCTGATCTCAGTTTTCAACCTCATGTATATTCGCTGATCTTATTGTATTTTTTAATTACTGTCAACGAGAATATGAATCTTGTAGAAGAGAGTTGTAAAGTGACAAGTTGTGGAGTATATGTCATAACTGCTGCAAATGAAGAAACAAGCCAATAATGCTTTCTGATGATAAAGTTGAACAACTAGTGAAAGATAGAAACGTAATCTATCGGTTGCTACTTGCTAGTAAGATTTCTGTTCTTAGTTCAAACATGGCCTGAGACAGACTTTAACAAAACTAAAAACACACAATCGAAACTTAAAAGGGTCTTCAAATTATTACAAACTGATCATCCCAAATTTGTCTTTAAGAAAGTAGAGATGAACA
The DNA here is from genome assembly GCA_902728155.2 of Microthlaspi erraticum. Classification (NCBI taxonomy): domain Eukaryota; kingdom Viridiplantae; phylum Streptophyta; class Magnoliopsida; order Brassicales; family Brassicaceae; genus Microthlaspi; species Microthlaspi erraticum. The sequence goes on from CACVBM020001480.1 coordinate 30,233, forward strand.
ACACTTGTTAACTCGTAGATATATAAAAGTCTCCTAAAACAGTCTTAACTTAGAACAGACAAACAAACAGACATACTAAGATATGATAAAAACCTCTCTGGCACTTGAGTTTACTTGATGGACAGGCGTGGAGCACAGAAGTTCTCAAGCAGAATCGTAGGGCCAATGTCGAGATAAGCGTCGTAGAACATCCTGCTCATAGCCACTTTGAGGAAGATGAACTTCTTCTTGTACCACACTTTGACAACAGCCATCGACTTCCCCTTGAACTTCTCTACTCCGGTAAAGATCCCATCTCTGAGTCCCATGTAAGTCGCTGGCTCACCTGACGTCCCACAGTAAATAGCCTACACACACACACACACAAACGAAAGCAAATATCAGATCAAACAAAAGTCTTTGGTCTCAGACTCTCAGTTTTGTATTGAATTATAACTAAAAATGAAGCAACTCACGCCTTGTTGAAGCTCAACGTGAGGATGGAAGATATGCACTTTTGCTCCCACCGCTTGATGCTTCACCAGCTCACGAGCTTCATCCATAGTGTCAGGCTCGGCGACCTCTCCTTTCATGGTGACGAGAGGTGGCTTGTAAGAAGGCGGTGGCTTCTTGTCAGAAGATCCCAAGAGAGGCCAGTCCTCTGCCTTTGGTATGCCGTTCTTGATGGCAAACTCCAAGCACTCTCTCACGGTGAGGCTCGGTCCGCTCGAAGAAGCAGCCTTGTCGAGCAAGTACTGAGCTGAGTACTCGGTACGCACACGGTCGAGGTTCCGTGAAAGCCGTGCAGAGCTAATCAGCTCCACAGCCACAACCGCAGCAGAGAGAGACTCATCTGGACAGAAACACCAAAAAAAAGGACAAACGAAATCACAATGTGAGTTAAAGTGTGTTGTCATATTAAATAAAAGAGAGTGATAAGACTTACCGTGCTCTTCGTCAAACTCGTAGTCGAATTTTTTCTCATTGCCTGCTGAAATTTTCACTGTGAAATTGGGATCATAGGGAGGGAGTTCCATCTGCAAGGTTTAATGAAACATTGTGAATGTGAAAAGAGACAATGGGAAGAAAATTTAAGAAGCGAATCAAAAGTTGTATGTTTGTTCATAGGCAATTAACGAAAAGAAAGAGAGATTTGAGACCTTTGCTTCCTAAATTAGGTCAGACACATAGCAAAATCAAACACAGGAAGGATGAGATAATAGCAAAATCCAGACTCATAAAAACATGATCGTTAGCTAAATCGAACAAATGCGATAGCTTCATTACCCTAAAATGACCAGAACTTATGGAGGATTCGACATCAATCTATCAAAAAAAAAAGGTTAAGCCTTTATCCAAGCAAAATTTGTTCACTAATCACACTGAAAAAGGTAAGAAAAATCCGTGACAAACCAAAGGAAGCTAAGCAAATCCCAGCTTAGAAACCAAAAAAAAACCCTAAATGGTAACACTAATCGCACTTCCAGATGAAACTCACAAGCAGAATCAGAAAGCTAAACGAAAATCCAAAGTAAGAAACAAAATGAGAGTGTGAGAACCTTACCGGAGAGGAAGAGGAAACAACGGTGGTGACTGGTGAGACTGAGACTACTTCGAAAGGAAAGAGCTTTAAGCTTTGGACTTGAGATGTTTGATTTTACTCAAAGACGGAGTTTTGGGTTACAGAGAGAGGAGTATTTATACAGAAACAAATGTTGTAGACTCTTCTGTAGATCCCTAATGCCAGATGGCACAATCCGCTTTCACCTTCAGATACGGACGACAAAGGCAGCACCTTTGTTTTAAAATTATTGACTGCATTTGTTCGTACGAAGACCATCGGTGAGCTGTTTCGCTCTTTCTTTCCTCTGCTTCTGCTTTTGTCTTTGTCGTTTTCCAGAGCAATTGCAAAAACATTGCAAAGTGACCGTTGTGGTGTTGATCTTCACTATTATTACCGTATTGGGCCTCCATTCCTTCAAGCCCATTCTGATCCAAACGATGAGATGACACCGTTTTAGCTTCATGTTTCAAAATGTACCTGCAATACTTGACACGACGTCGTTTTCCTGGCTTCCTTAAACCTCTTCGTTTTGTGCTTAGTATTTCTGATGTATGATTTTTACTAATAAAACACACTTTTGTGCAACCAACGAAAGAAAGAAAGGATGAATATATAATTTGATCATCAAATGCTCATAAGAATATTTATATTAATGGTAAAAAGTAGCAAACCCCACAAAAATGTTAAAAGAAGAATTGACAATAAGAAAGGGAAAACGAAAGTTCCCTGTGAATCTGAGGGAAAACAAGTATAAATTCTCAATGTCTTTCTTTCTCTAGCCAAGAACAACACTTAAAAAAGGTTTAGCCGGAAGCAACAACGGCGTGAATGGCTTCACTGACAGATTGATCCTCGGCTCTAACCGTCAGTTTCATAACAATCGCCCTTGTGCTATCCATTCCAAACTGAGCCTTGACCAACACTTTCACGTTCCCTATGTACAAACCCGATAGTAAACACGTGTGTGACCTTGCCTTGTTCGCAACCGTCTCCGTCCCCTGAAAACCCAAAACCAGAACAAGAAATGGCATCAAACACGAACAACGCTAGTAAAAGCTTGCTTTTGATGATCGAGATCAGATCTCCGTTGTGTTTAAACTAGTGAGAAGCGTGTCTAACCTCGCATGACTGCATGCCGAGAACATCGGTTACAGCTTTCACAGCTTCGGCTAAGCTGTCTCTTTGGCCAAGACCATACTCATCTACAAGCTCGTTTTCGGGGTCCATGTTTTCCCAAGCGTTTCTGAAATTGGAGACGCCGAAGTTTGCCATGTAGTCGGCAGGGACAACCTCAAGGTCCTCGAGCTGGTATTCGTCTTCCTGACCATCGTCCTCTGCTTCACCAGTGTTTTGGTCAACCTGTTTCATAGCCATATGTCAAGAACCGATCGTGTATGTCAAAAAGCGGGTGAAAGTGAAAGCGTATGAAGCATGTACGCACCTCCTTAACAACGAAAGTCAATGTGTTTGAGAACTTTCCAACAGCGGGAACTCCTTCAGGCTTCTCAAACGCCACAAAGGCTTGACCAGGGGAATCGTAAGGGAGCGAGTTTAGTGGCTTTGAACATAATTCGCTGAACTCCTCTGCTTCTGAAGCATCGACAACGACATTGACCTACAAAACAAGGGAGGAGGAAATAATTTTGTCAAGGAGAAAGTATTTCAGTTGCTTCAAACTGAAATATCAAGTGGTACATCATCATGTTCATTACCCTCTCCAATAATTGCTCTGGTACTGTGTTTGTGCAGTTATACTGAAAGACAACGTGGTTATCGTATATATGCTTTACAACATTGACTGCGTATTCCGTTTCTGCTTCAGTTAGCTCCACAGGTGAAGAAGACTGAGAATAAGACACGGTTAACAAATCAGGATGAGTGAATAAGAGTAAATTAAGAGAAGCTGTGTGCAGAAAATTTGTATACAAACCTTGAAAAGTTTGCCAAAGGAAGCAAACTCTGGAATAGATGAAAGAAGTCTTTCGTATGCATCAAAACCAGAAACAGGTGCAGGTGGTGGAGCACCGAGACCAGTGGGCTTTTTACCCTTGGCTTTCTTCTCTGCAAGTGGTTGCGATTTGACTTCCTTAGGCACAGAGTCAACATCAAAAGCTTCTTCAGAGGGCTCCTGCGATATCAAAGATATAAGATAACTGACGTCCCAAAGAGTATGTAAGTAGAAAACAGAGTACACGGAAAGCTTACATAGTTTTTCAGACTTGTCTCCATGTTGACAAGAGGGGCCTCCAGGGAGCCAAATAAAAACTCTCTGCTATCTTTGTCAGTGTCAAGGCCGTCACTGCCAAGTATACTCAAATAGAGTGTTGCTCTATCACGAACCTGAAGATAAAAAGAGATCGAAACTCAAATATGCATAGATTTACTACTGCAACCAATGACTAGAAGGCAACTTGTTGATACTTGATAGGACTAGGAACTAACCTCGTCATCACTGTCATAGATGCAGCGCTTCAGCAAGACAGTAATCCGGGGCTGCAAGACATTTATTGATATTCAATATCTTTGTCATCAATAGAGGATGATAAACAAATAAAAATAAAACTTAAAGATGCTTAATAAGATATCTATACCTTTAAAGCTTCAACCATAAACCCAAACTTTGCAAGAGTGCAAACAGCAGCAGCTCGAACAGTTGCATTCTCCAAATGCACACGGTTGTATATATACCGGATATACTTACTAGGATCTGAGGTGTTCGGCCCTTCAATTCCCAGGAAATGAAGGATCTATGCAAACAAAACTAATATTTAGAGAACAAAGAAAACATAGCAACCACAAATACAATCCCATGTAAAAGATGGCGAAAAGCAGTTACCTGTGTTGAAAGGTATGTGAATTCACAATCTTCAATGAACTCGCAAAGATGGAGCAATCCATTTTCCTTTGCATCTGGAATATCTCTGATAATGGTTACAATAGAATCTACAATTGCCCTTTTATACTCGAATCCACCTTCTTCCCTAAGAATGTTGCTTAAGAAGTTCATCCTACAAATGAAAAGGATGAGGCAGATTTAATCATATCCCACAGTAATGCAAATAAGAATCTTGACATCTTGAAGTCGTCAGAAAGAATAGCAATTCAACGGAGCAAAACTACTACAGCCTACAACTTCACTTACAATGATCTATACTTCAGTGGAAATTTCAAACACAATGATCTTATGGCTTCCACGACCACAATTTTGAACTCATCGGCGATATCAGACATGAAATTAGTTATCTGCTTCATCAATCGTTCCACACTAGATTCATTCCCTGTTTTCAGGAGTGTGGTGATAGCAAGTGTAGCAATACTTCTATTCTGATCAGAAATTAAACTCTCCATATCAATGTTGCAGTTGGTGACAGCCATGGGATGAGTCATTGCAACCTGTATTTCAGACCTCCATTCAGTATACAGTGTAAAAAGAGAAAGTTTTCAATGTCTGTCACTTGTGCAGTATCTCGTTATACTCAATAAAAGAAGATGATGAAGTTATTTAGGAAAACTCAGGAACAGACTTTCAGTGTTGGTCAGGAAATAAAGTGAATACTTTTTTAAGAGATGTTTCCAAGAGAATAAAGAAAAGTATTGCAGACCTTGTTCAGAGTCCGGACAGCTGCAAATCTCAGCACTGGTTTAGGGGAACTCAAGAAGAGCTGGAGCACAGTAATTGCTGGAGTCAATTCTCGGCTTGTCACACCATCAAGTTCAGTAATAGCCCTGGCAGCCTCCAGGATCACCATTTCTGCCTTATGGCGAAGACAACTCTCCAGAAAATCATAGAATGGACGTTCCCCAGACTGGCCTTGGTTGCCCATGTCCCGGATTATCTGAATAGTAAAAACTAGAGTTGGATCAAAATAAAGACTTTCACCCACATATCATATTATCATCAAATATAGAGGACCAACCTGACTGGTGTATCGTATCAAGAGACATTGCGCCAATGGAGAGCGGACAGCTCCCCTGGTCAAGGTACCAACCAACTTGCTGACAGCCAAGCGGTCATTTTGGCGTATCTGGATATATAATTGTAAGCATTCATTAGATCACATCTCATTACCATCTAGTAAAGAAGGGCAGGGCAGACATCTAGTTTGAAAAACATCTACATCGATGTAACAGCAGAGTTACATGATATGTAGTCACTTGAACCTAATACAGACTGAACCATACAGGTAGATAAAGCAGCTCAGGATTTCGATTCTACATCTGTGGCATGGCCCATTAAAGAATAGCAAAAAAATGAAGCATATGTCCACATAAACAAGTGAAAGGTTTGCAGCAATGATCATACTATATAAAAGTATATAAACTACAAAGCAACTACAGAAGGTTATTTATGTTTCTAATGAATACATGTAGTATGCTCCAAAACCTTTCGCATAAGAGATGCTACTTGTCAATGAACGTTTAACTCTCATGAACAGAAACGAGGAAACAATTTACATTCTGGTAATACAAGATCGAGCAGTGTACCTGATGAAGCAAAGCCAAGGCATGAAACTGAACAAGGGCTGCTCTGGACTGGACAGCTTCTTGAACCTCATTGCTCCATCTTTTTACAATTTCTGGGTTTGTCTGGAAACAAAAATGCAACTGTATCAGTCTAAAGCTCACGTCACTAAGAAAGCGCATAATATAATTTGGTGTATTAAGGATACCTTTAGCATGTGAAGTCCACTGACTAATGCTGCACTTGAAATTACAGGGTTCTTATCAACAATAGCTTGTTTCAAGTACCGCTCAATTTGTGTGAGAAGGGTTCCATCTATGATTCGGCATAGAACACGGATAGCATTTGCACGATACATATCAATCTTGCTGTTCATGTCCTTCATCAGGGAGCTTGTTACAATAATAACCTATTCAGAAAGACAAAGAACTTATCAGAAACTATACCTACAGAAAACCGAGGATTCCGCTTCTAAGCCAAATAGAGACCACAAACCTCGTCCGATGATGGAGATAACTCCTTAATAATCAAGTAGACCATTCTCCTCAAACCAGTGTCTTTTGATTGGAAAAGCTTTGTAACGGAAAAGAAAACTTCTGTTGCTTCAACCTGCACATGAAGCAAGGAGGAAATGACACGGAAGATGATAACTTCAGTAACTACACTAATTTCCGAGGAATAAATGGCTTTCAAATGAACAAAACTGGAATCCATGAAACCATAATAAAAAACTGACCTTGGTGAATGACTCTCCTTGGTTAAGCAGATAAAGAAGTTTCGTGATGACCTACCAAATTTCATTCGCAAACATTTGGTAAGATGCCAGAGAAAGAACAAAAAAAGACGCAATACAAAATCTTTAGAGATCTACCTGCGAGCACCTTCTAGGATCAAGGTGAGGGTCATTGAAGACTCTAGCTTCCTGAAGCACAGCTCCCTTCTCAATTCCCAGGAACGGAGAATCCTCCACTGAGCCACAAACATTAGCAATCGAAATAAGCTACCATATAGAACGAATAACGTATGAAATGATCACAACATCACATTCTCCATCACGAATCTAAGTCACAAAACGCACTAGTCAATTCGTGAAAGCTGTGTAATTTCCAGAAACCTAACAATCCATCAGAACTGAAGATTGTATGTAGATATTCGATTCAATTACACTAAAGGACAATGCATAAACCGCACAGATCTAGGAAGCTAGCAACTGATCTGAGATTTTCAAAAACCAGATGTGGTGGAAACAAATTGAAAAGGGATAATGAAAGACATACGCTCATCGTCATGATCGTCGTCTTTCTTCACGAGTGGTTGCGCCATAGCTGATCTACTGAGATCTCGATTCAAGAGGTTAGCTCAGATCTCCTTCGTTTCGATTTCCAAATGCGCGAAGAGGAAGAGAATATTGAGACTCAGAGTTGGGATCGAGAGTTGGAGAAACTTTGGAAATTTTAGACGATGAGAGAGAGCTGTGATCTGCTGCATCCGCACCATGTTTTGTGCTGGGTGCAAAATACACGATCTTCCGCCACGTCATATCTCTGGTATGTTTGACGGTGTTGGTAAGTGTTAAATGATCTTTTGGATTTTCGGTATATAATTAAGGAAAATGAATGCAAAAAGTAATTTTGTTTTACGATTTAAAAACTTATACCTCAAAATAAGAAAAAAAATAGACTATTGTGGTATATGCTTTCTTTGATGAAACAAAGATATGCTTAGAACTATGTATATAGTTTTGGATAGAAATTAAAAAAACACAATATTATGCTTCGGTGTGACTTGTAAGACGTACGGTTCGTTGCTTTTTTATTACTCCATTATTTTTGTAACAGTACGGTTTGTTGATAATAAGAGAATTACACGAAGTATAACTTAAAATATTACAGCCGTACACTAATTCTCCCTCGAGAAACTGAAGTGTATATATGTTACTGATATACATTCTACATATATTAGTATATATCCTCTTTTTCTGTTGTTAAAAGGCTTATTTTATCTTTGAAAAAGTAATAAATATTTATTTACATTAATATTTCGTTTTTTTTCAATGTTGATAATGCCAAAACTAACCTACGCTGACTTTTATGCATGTTGATTAAAAAAATAAAAAACTGTCCTATATATACAAGTTGTGTTGCATTGTTAATCAACAAAGTCATTTTTATCATGTTTTCTTTCTTCTCCATAAAACACTAACAACATCAAGATAGATTTCTCTCTATCTATACCATGAATCTAAACAAAGATCCCAATAATGGTATCAGCCTTGATCTCTCCTTGGGAATCAATGATCCTCAAGAACAAGATCCGGATGAACAAGACGAGGAACCAGATCCCATGGAAGGACAAAGCAAGCTCATGCAACTTTTGAGCTCATCAAACGTTCAACCTTCTCTTCCTCCTCCTCAATACTACAACAACATCTCCGGGACGGCTTTTCCTCCGTCTCCACCGCTTGCAGTGCCTCTTCCGCCAATTCCATCGCCTTTTGGATATCCACCGTCAGGACAACTTCTTCAGCCTCCTCAAGCGATCCAAGGTGGACCTGTGGCCGTGGAGACTCCTCGACAAGGAACAAGGTTAGGTCGGCCACCAGCTGGTCATCAAGCACGTCGTAACTCATCGAGAGCCGTGGTTGGGGTGGAAAGAAACGCCGGTGAAAAGGAGATCGTACCACCGTATCCATGGGCCACGAC
>CACVBM020001481.1:0-38891 GCA_902728155.2 Microthlaspi erraticum
TAAAGTCAACGATGTTAACACTGCTTGAGGATAAATATATACGTTAGTGCCCTCCACGGACGTGAGATATTCATTTGGATAGTCCACGACAAACTGCCACAGAAAAGGATTTATTTATAAACCATTAATCAAGAACACATATATAGATAGGCATGGTTGACAATTCGAAACCAAAAAAAAATATTTAGAGTTCTAGGAAACATTACCTCTCTTTCTTGTAACTTGGCTGTAGTTTTCGTCCCGTGCTCACGGGATTTTACTTTGCCGTTGTTATCATAATCGAAACGAACACACTGTATACAATAAGAATCATAATAAACGTATACCTTTCTTACTCCCTGGAAAGTACCATCGTCCCAGAGGTAGCCAGAGGTCCCATTATCGTATAGTCGACCTTTAACACTATCTTTGTATTCCAATTTTGTTAGAGGAAGCGATGTGATATATGCTCCAAGGGAGTTTAGGTACTTGTCAGCATAACCATGAAATCCAGTGATCTTATTGCCGTTACATCCAAGTGAAAACTTAGTAACCGTTTCTTCATCGTAACATCCCATCAATTCCGAAGTCTTCGTGTTGGTTTTGAATTGAAGTGCTTGAATCACACCGGAAGCCTTGTTGTAGTAAACGTCAACAAACAACAGGTATTCCATGTCGACATGTTTGATCTCAAACTACAAAATCCAAAAAAAAAAAAAAAAAAAAAAAAAAAAAGGTAAAACAAATTTATTTGTGGACGAAAACTATTCCAACAACTCCCATCCCATCCCATGCAAAAATCAGCTGAACCGAAATAATAATACAGTGGCAGCAATAGTATAAAATAACACCAAGCTATCATGACTAATGGGCATTTATCTAAATACTAGCATCGTTTTACTTTTTTTTTTCGTTTTACCTTTTTATTCAAAAAATAGCAACTGCAAGTTAAATTTCTAATAAATTCAATATCAATACGATTAAAATCTAAATCATAAAAGGAGAACCTAAACATATATAATTATGTTTGTAATTCATTTAGGATAAACAAATGTTCGCACACAATAACTTTTGTTATTTTGTTACTTTTAAACTTGGTGTGATAAAAAAAAAAAAAAAAAAAAAAAAAAAAAAAAAAAAAAAAAATTGTTTTATTTACCGGCTCCAGCGTGTAACCTCCACCCGAGGTAGAACCATGTTCTAGCCCCGCTTTCGTATGTCCATCCTTGTCAACATAGTCGAATTTGATGTTTTGTATGCCCTTTAAACCAGCACGTATGTGAATCTTTGTTACAGCCTCATATTCGGCTCCATCATTCCACTCCTTGCTTCCCTTGCCCCCTTTTGCTTCCAATTTAGTTGGAGTAATCCAAGTAACATATGCTCCAAGAGAGTTGAGATTGGCCCTAGCAGATCCGTGAAACCCAATGATTTTCTTGCCATGGACGGCTAGTGTAAACTTAAAGTTAGAATTTTCATATCCCATGATTTCAGAGACCTTCCAGTTCGTTTTGAATTGAAGTCCCTGAATCACCTCACGGTTGTGGAAACCCTCAACAGATACAAGATGTTCACCATTTAGATGATCAATCTCAAACTGCAAAAAACATTTGTTATACAAATTTTTATATATTAATAACGAAAAATGGCAATTTAATTAGGATATGTAAAAGTCATACCGTCTGCGTGAAACCTTGATTAGAGAAACCATGGAAGGATTTATCGTTTAGTTGTCCAGTCCCGACATAGTCAAACTTGATGAATTGTATGCCTTCACGATCACCTCGTACACGTATCTTTGTTACATCATCATGGTCTGATCCATCGTCCCACTTAGTATTGCTTGCGGGAGATGACTCACCTACCGCTTCCAACCTTTCGGTCATCTTGGATAGATTTGAATCTTGAGCTGGGAGTTCTAGACTGAAGAAGATGAGTTGTTTCTTTTATTTTTGAAAAAAAGTGTTCGCTGAGAAGATATATGAAGTTTCTTGGGTGAAAAGGGAGAATTTCCAACTATGAAGTACAATCTCGTTACATTTACAATTGTTTATTTAAGAGTAAAGTGATCAAACATTAGCATAAATAAAACCAAATAAGCACAGAGAGAGAGAGAGAGAGCTGACCTCTGATGGCGGAGGAGAGGGAGAAAAAGATGATGCTTTGGTCATCTATAGGCTAAAGGATGAAGGTGTCTTTTATAGACAAGCTTTGGCTATCGTAAAAATGTATGATTGTATCCGAGTCTTCTTGCTTCGGTGATAAATAATACATAACATAGTCATTTCAAAACATTAAAGTTTTATCAAAATTATTAAAATAAAACTTTGTTATTTAAAGACTAGACGAAGTCTACATATAATAAAAAGACCACACGAAGTCTCCTTCCCTAGTTCCCTGCAAATATATTGTTATGCGGAATTGTTGCAATAATTGAATCCTAATTGCATTGTATATAGGTTAATTTCCTTTTGTCAACGCTTGTATTTATTTCTCGGATCTGGTACAAGATTAACTGCATTATAAATGAGGAAGTTGTTACTATATACTAGTATACGACTTCAAAGTTTAAATTACTCCTACTAGTTAATATCTTTGGACATCTTCACGTTTAATTAGGACTATTTTAAATGGGTTTCTTCATTCCATTCAGAATGCCTCGCACAGAGCTATAATACAACGGAAATGGTCTATAACTTGGTTCAACATGTTGTGTGGGTGAATATATGGGCCGAGCCGGCCCTTTGAATTTGTCTTTTATCCATTTTTTCACACGTTTTGGCTATTGTTGGAAACCTGTATATGAGATTGGAGCAACTTTGTTTTCCTCAGATTATTCAATACATTTTCTAAGTTAACCATCAATCATTATCCTTACAAAAAGGTTACTCGATCGCAGATATTAAAAACATACAATAATAGGATGAAGATATCCTTATCCAGTAAGAATCTCACAATGATACTTAGAAGTATATGTCTCTCATACATGTTCATAAGAACCCTAAAAAGGCATGTCTACCAGCACAAAAGCTGCTACGATAGCTTTGATACGATCCAAATAATTTATTAAAAAGCTTCATCTTGGTCTTTCAAGTTACAATTTTAAATGCAGTTCTCTCTTGAACCATTGGATATCATCTCTTTTAATTGTTTCTGTACTTGTTTAATATATAGATATCGCTTTCACAATACTACTTTTTTATAGTGTGAAAATAACAACTTTAAAATTTTGATTGTTTTATATACACAAATACTGTTATTAATAGTAACTGTGACATACTGCAATTTGTTAACCATTTTCATATTTTTTTTAATAGCTCCTACAAAAAAAAAATTACGCGCCATGTATTTCACTATCTGTCTCTTTGTGTATATAGAGGATGCATTTGTAATTGTATCAAACACATGTATAACTGTCTACTTGTCTTAATCACTTTTATATCCCAACTAAGGAAAGAATATTTTAGTACCATGCTCTTGATTCCTGATTTTTAGAATCTAAAAAGATGAAAAATAGTGACTTACGAAAGAAGTTTTTATTGACTCCGCCATATATAAGCTTTTCTTGATAGTGGTAGAGTTGTTGTTTTGCTAAGTAATTGGCTGATTGCTATGACTATGAATTCAAACTTGTGAACATATTATAAAGAAAACTTAAAGAAGTATAAGAAAATTAAAGACAAAAGTTGGAAAAGAAAGTACTTTTCTCTCTTTTGCTTTAGGGAAAGAGCCAAACAGCTTGCAATGTCCACTTTAAGTTTCGTGTTTTATCTCATCAAAGTTGAATAATTCAATAATATCAACACAATACTCCGCAAAATCTCACTACACGGTATTATTTCCTAAGCATGTTTTCAGTGCATACATATATGTTTTGGAAAGTGAGCTGATACTACATATTAACCTGGGAGAGATAGAAGACAATATTTCAATGTAAAACAATACAAAAAGTAAATAAGAACATAACCTTCTAAAACCAAAAAAAAAAAAAGAACGTAACCCTCCTGGGCGTCTATTTTGGGGCCATGACATGCAATAATGCAAATAATTAAAACGCTAATAAGATTCAAACCGTACGAAATGGTAGGTAATCAAAGGACGATACGGAGAATTTTGCAGAATATATATATTAGCTGAGACAACAAAACAGATGCAAAAGTGAATTTATATTATATAATAGTATTATTTTTTTCATATGGTTCTGATGATTGTTAATTGACAAAAATAACATAACATGAAAATTAGTAGGTCATTGAACTAGTTTACAAAAATAGTTGGATTCAACTGTTTTTACTGAAATAATTGTTTTTTCAAAATAATATAGTAAATAAAGTGACTTCAGTCATCAGATTCAGAGTTGATACAAAAATTATTGTAATTTTTGTTAAGTGTTAATTATCTTAAAGATGCTGCTTTGTTAAAAAGCTAGAGAGATCTCTTCTTGAAGTATTCATTCATTGGATATAGGAAAAAAACAAGATTTAGTAGAAGAAAAAAAAAACTAGTTTAACTGCAACAATTTTGGTGTCTGTGTGAAAGTTTGTGGATCCGAAGATTGATTAATTTCCTTGGAATCATTTTTGTTAGGCATTACAAATTTCTACATAACAGTTAGTACATATCTGTACTAATAGTAAAACCCATGATACTTTTTTATTCATAATATCCAATTGTTTCAGTGCGAAAATAAAAATCCCCCAAAAATATCATTACATCTTTGGCATTTAATCAGCAGAAAAAGGAGAAAAAAAGAGAGTGAAAGAAATATTCAAGGAAGAAGAGAATTATGAAGATACACACTGAGGTTTCATTATATTAGCTAAACTCAATCATCTTTTTCTGCTGATTCAAGTTCTTATAAAACTTCTTTATAAAATCATCAGCCGCTTTGTCCACGTGTCCGTTACCCAAGTCACCATTTTCCGGGGTCAACGGAAACGGTGAGTCCGTAACCCTTAAAGGCCTCACCAAAGGAGTCCGTCCAAACCCGGGGAAGTAAGGAGACAAAGCCGCTGACAAATCCATTGGCGTGACGTTTCCTTTGTCTCCGACGCCGTTAAGAAGCTCAAGAACGGCTCTAGCGGCTGCTTCATCGTCAAGCGTCTGAGGCGTCTGACCACACGCAAAGAGACTATTGTGACTCTTTTTCTTCATGAAAGCGACGTTGGGAAAAGGGAAAGAGTAGTTTGGAGTGTTGCTGCAGCTAAACTCATATTCTTGACGCGAAGTTGCGGTGGAAGCTGAAGCAGCGTGTAGAGCGTCTGAGGCGGTCGCTGCTGCTGGGACACGGCGACGGTGGTGGAACATGAGGTTCTTGCCTCGTTTGAGAGTGGCGTTGAAGTCGGCGATGAGTTTGTGTTTTGAGACGCCTTTGCGGATCATGTACAAGAGAAAACGTACGATGTTCCATAGCTTCTTGCTTATTGGTACGTTTTGATCCATCGATCTTTAGAGTTTTTCTAGAGAGAGAAAGAGAGTTTCTATTATTATTTTTTGGTGTTTGATTACTTATGAGCTAAGGAGTAGAAATGTGAGGGGTTTATAAAGGAAGAAAGAGAGAGGTACTAAAACGTGCAAGATTATACAAAGATTATAAAGACAAAGCAAAAGCTTATTGGAGCATAATTATTGAATCCATGTCATGTCACTTTAAAAGAAAACAAATTTTGTTAATATGGACGAATTGTAAGGCTTATATTTAGATTATATGTATTTTTATTAGCTAGGATGTAAGGTTTATTATAGCCTTGTATTCTTGGATGAAGATTATTTCATTGATAAGAATGAAATTACAATAACTTCATACATGCAATATGACATTTTAAGACATTTGGATTTTTTTGTTTTTTATATTTTTTTGGTGGTAAAAAAAGACATGTAGATGTTTTAAAGTTGGATAGTCTTAGGGATTGATATGTAATCAAATCGACATGCCTACTATGTTAATTGATCTTTGACATATATACGATTATTAAAACAATTTCATGAAGGATATAGTTGAGCACAAGAATGTAACAACTTGATGTACGTACGCATGTACTAATCAACCCAAATAATGGAAAAGCAGAAACAAAAATACAAATTTAAGGTGGAAGGGTGGTGGTATAATAAACTTTTATATCTCAACTTTTTTTGTACTTTAGATTGCACTATGTATGATAGCCATAATCTAGAAATGGATTTTATAGGTCTTTGCTTTATGTTTAAATAATTGTTGCACCTTTTTTTAATATCTTTCTCAAGGAAATTGAATTCAACTTAAAACAAGTGTAATTATTTTTATGGGCACACATTTTCATCATAAACTAAGGGCGGGCATTAAAATTAAATCCAATTTCCATTGATCTTTATAAAGTAGCCGTTATGAACACATTTTGGTTTGATTTCGCTTAGAAGTTTCCGGTTTAAATCCCAGCCTTATCCTAAACAATCAAATTATCGGTTTACACCTTAACCTTATCCTAAACAGAAACCAGCACCAGATAGAGATGGTCATTGTTGAGTTGAGTGTAATGATTGACATAAATTTAAGGAAAGGGAATAAAAGATAAATTGTGTGATGGGGAAAATTTTGTGTAAAGAAAATCCCATAAAATTATAGAAAGCTAAAAGCAATAATAATCAGAAAAGAAAAAGATCATCACTCATAGTCATAACCAAATACAAAAGCATACATTTTCTTGTGTTTCAAACAAAATACTGTTTATGTTTCACAGCAACATCAAGAACACAACAACAAAGATCGTTTTACAACACAACCAAAACGCAAAAGATTTCGTCTGGAGAAACAAAAGAACAATAATCTCAAACAAAGGACCAGTTGATGAACACAAAGCAGATACAATGAGCATTCTCTTCTTCATTGAGTACTTTCCAAGCAACTGCCCTCTCATACGAAACTGGCCTCCCCATGCTTGAGAGACATATCCCTCCTTGAAGACACGCAAAACCCTAGAACAAAGATCACAGTAAGTCAGATGAAACAGAACTAAATCCGGTAAGAATGAAAAAAGATCAGAGAATGTTTTCTGAAAAACCTGTTGCATGATCTGTGGGAACTCAGAGCAAAGAGTCTTTCTTCCATTGTCATCAAATATCTTCTCTAAAGAGATATCTTGAAGAGCAACCAATGTAGTCTCTAGCATGTCCAGTCCCGCCTGGTTTGCAAATGTAAAGACAGGCATGGCCTAAAACAAAACACAAATCCGAAAACATAATCAGCCAACATACGAACCAATTACTTCTGTTTGATGTGTTTGATGTTGTGTTACCTTCATTGAGCAGCAGATTATAGCATCTGTGTGATGCCAAAGGTTCTTGAGAACCGATTCGTTGCCTTCGCTATTCGATTTGAGTAGCTCAACGCCCATGTAGCACCTTTTATCAAAAGGAAAAATGAATCATGTTGAGTAATTAGACATTGTTGATTTGGTGGAAAAAACTATAACTATGTTTGATAGTTTGATTTATGTACCTGTAACTCTGGCAGATCCAACGAGCAAGTGTTTGGGCTTCAGGAGTACCCAAAGGAGTGCGTAGACCGACTTGTGAACTGATATGGGAAGGAGAGAGAGCCAATGCAACTCTCTGAACCGATGATATGATACCTCGAACATACTGCCTAGCCATTGATGCTACATGTTCTTGCATATGGCTCTCTATACCAAACTCAAACGCTATTGTCATCACAGATCTTGCACATGTGGAGTTCCCTGATTGATCAGCTGAGGCTTTTGTTGTTCCAGCTGAACCAATTTCCAGCGCAGAAGCAAGATCCAAGGTTCTGTTTGGACTAGATACTTCCTGCTTAAAGTATCAAGAAAAGCGTAAGTGTCTGAAAAACAAGAACAGAAAAACTTGAATGGAAAAACATTATGGATTCTTCTAACCTTTGCGGAATCAAGAGGGATAATACGAAAACCAGAAGGAAGCAGAGGTGCATCATCCGCAAAAGAAGCGTCGATTGGAGCAAAGATAAGTTCAGCGCAAGTTCCAACAGCGTTTTCATCCATTCCGCTACAAAGCTAATCAAAAAGAAACATGTGTTCAGGCGTTAAAAATCTACATTTAAGCTTATGCAGACGGGACAATCTAAAGAACTTACTTGAAGAAGGAAGATATCTCTTGGAACTATTGCATCTTCAGGGGAATGACCAAGACCTTCCAGTTTGATGACTTCCATGAACTAATAACGAAAAAACACCAACCATTTAGTACTTCAACCTAAACGAAGATAAAGAAAAAATTTAAGGGCACAGAAGAAAACTTGAATTTTTACCTCTTCATGCTCAATAGTGTGAGCAAGTGGAAGTATAACCTGCCCTCCGAATCCTCCAACTCTGGCACTACAAGGCCCCACTTTGACCGCTGCTGCTAGATATGCATCAATGTTGTTGTCAGCCCATTCTGATCTATGCTCCCTCAGAAACCGAAGTAGGATCCCCGGAGGAACGTTCTAGAGTTGCAAAAACCCACAAAAAAGTAAGAATAAAGAAGAAAATGTGTTGAAACAAACATCAGTAGATCTATAATGGTGGACGGACCTGTAATAGCATGGAGGCTTTTGCGCATAAAACCACATTGCTAACAGGAGCAAAGCCATTGGAGAATGTAAGATTCAAACCCATCAGCTTGTCTGGAGAAGAGTTCACAGTGATTGTGACATCATCCATGCTGTCTCCTATCACCGACCAGCCTTCATCGGTGAAACCATTAACAGCCTCATTGAAGCCCCTGTAGGAAAAGAAAAGGGATTAGGCAACAAATCTTTGAATCTTCCACCTGAAGCAAGAAAAGGCAAAATAGTGATGAATATCAAAACCTGCTTAGCCTTTGACTCAAAGCTCGTAAGGCAGCAGGACGTCGTCCCCAGCCATTAACACTACTATTAGTCTGAGTAACCTCTTGAGCTATTTGTTTGAGCTGGCGCAGCGCCTTTGAAACAAATCGGACATATATACATCATTTAAGGACAATGATACCAAACATGAGAAAGAAATGTTAGGAATAGACAAGTCTTAAGTTCACTTACTGCCATTGTTGTCTTCTGCGCAAGTACTTTTGGTGACTCATAGAGCGGGCGCAAGACCTCAGGCACACTACAAGCCTATTAAAAAAATATCCAAACAGTGTGGTTAATGTTTCCAATATCTTGATTTAATGCATAGAAATTGGAGCAAAAGGTGAGGACTGTTTACCTCCAAATCCATATGATCCACTATGTGTATGATCGAGCCACCACCATCACAAGGCCGTATCAAGTAGCCACTGGGAAGCATCTCTGCTCTAACAAAATTTTGAACCAGTGGCATACTTGGACCATTTTGAGTGCTCTTAAGAGATCTCTCGCACACCTATAGAAAAATTTGTTACACCATGTGAAAAGGATCAACATGAATATGCAAACCAACACAAGAGAAAAAAAAGAAGCGTATACTCAGAGCTACATACCACAAGGCTGCCATCTTCTAGAACAGAGGTGTAACGCAACAACCAGAAATCACGTGGTGGCGCCAAAGTAGTCGGTGCATAGAGCTGCACGATCAAAAGAACATTGGTCACTACTTTCAGCTAAGAAAAATGGTGTTTCACTTAGCACGGATAGTGTACAAGTACTAACCTGCATATAAAGCAGCTCAATGGTTCCACCGTTGGCTGTAGGCAACACATTCATAACATCAACAGCTCGGCATTCGCGAAACCACGAAGGCCGATCCTTGACGATCTCTGCAACCTGGAAAAATAGAGTTGACAGGTCAATCTTGTTACTTATGTAACACATGTAGACTAGTATTAGAAGACTGAATAAATCAAGCATGAGGATGATCTTATACACATACCCTTGTAGGCTCAAGACCCACTAGGCCACAGGCGCGTGCTGCCACACCAGCGCAACCGTGAGAAATAGCGATGATTCCAATGGAATCCGGACCAGGCTGTTACAGAAATACACAACAAAGAAAAATTGAATGATTCGTATTAAACTGTTCCATTAACAGATAGTAAATTAGAGTGATTGGATCAAAGGGCATACCTTCATTCCAGGCATCTGTACCCACTCAACAGCGGTTCCAGTTGCCTTTGAAAGAAACTCTGCTAAAGTTTCTTCTGCAATGGACAAAAGTCTTGACCAAAAAAAAACAAATTGTAACGTTTAATCTCAGAAGAAATAATGGCAATATGAAATTTTTGAACTAAAGAGTAAACCATATTCCCATTAAAAGCACCAACCCTGCAGGACTAGCATCTCTAGGAGGATTCTGAGATGCTAATTGGTGCTGACCACTCGTCACCACCGATTCACAGCTTGTGTCTTTAGCTGGGAGTGAAGGCTGAGAAAAAAAGATAAACTAAATCAATACACATTTCATTAACAGAAACCATTCTTGAAATTCTCTTAAGATAGGATTCTTACATTGTGAGTATGTTGACGGAAGTAGCTGTTTTCATGAACCAGATGTGACACTTGCTTCTGCAACCTATCATTCTCCTCCATCAAGAGCTTGTTCATAGCCGTCAACTTCCTATTCACAGCTTGAAGCCGTGAAGCCTCTTTCCTCTGTTTCTCCCTGCACCTGAAGTTTTACAACACAAATGAAAAGGCAAAGATTGAATCCACTAGATAGAGAGAAGACCTAAGAAAATTCCAATTACTACAAATTTCCCAAGAAATGAATAGTATTAGTTATACCTTCGGTTCTGAAACCACACTTTGATCTGTTTTGGCTCAATGTTAGAGAGAATAGGACACTCTCTGATCAACTGCTGACGGCGAATGGAACTCGGTTTAGGACAGTCATGATAAAGCCTCTCAAGTGCTTCGACTTGTTCAGGTGTGTACCTCACATACTTGCCATTATCCAAACATCCCAACTTGCCATCTTTGCAAGACATTGCCATCACTTCTTCACTTCACAGAATCCACAAAATGACAGTAATACCACTCCAGATGATACCCAAATACCAAAGTCTACTCCTTTCTAACAGAACATAACCTTAAAAACCACAACTTCGTGTAGGAGACAGAGCTTCTTAATCCCACCACAAACTCCAAAATCTCCAACTTTAATTCCACTACCAAATCTGAAACCAATACAGATACTCAATGCCCTTCCATCTCAAATCCTAAGCATGCAGAGTGGATTCGAATCACATTACTGAATTCTATTTCCTTAGAGCTTCGAAATCAGCAGAGGTTTTTTTTCCATGTAATCTCTAAAGGAGACACAAGACTACGCCTTTTTATTTCTCGTCGACTTTTAAAGGAGCAAATACCAAACACACACACTAAACGAAAAGAAGAGATTTTTCCCCCAAGATTACAACTTTTCCCTTTTGCAAACACCGAAAAAAGATTCGACCTTTCACAGGAAAAAAGGGAAGGAAACACAAAACACACACCTAATTAAAAAAAAAAAACAAGAAAGCTACAACCTTTATTTATATTTCCTCGTGACGGTAGAAAGCAGATACACTGAATCACCGAGTTGACTCAGCCATTAGAAACCCCGATTCCCCAGATAACACGAAACGAAGCCATATCAGTTCTCAAACCCATATTCTCCATCTCCGAGCTCTCATTGAAAAAAAATGAAAACTTTAACTGAATCAGCTGTAGAAGAAAAAAAAAACCCTAGAAATTTAATCAGAGGAGGAAAGAAAGAGAAAAAGAGGAAGCTTGATGAGTCGACGAAGACGTATGTTGAAAACTAATCATGGAGTTACACTGTTCTCGTTTGATGTCATGTTATCTACTCTATTCATTTTTTTTCTTCTCCACATTCATGGCAACTTTGATTTTTTGGCCTTTTCAAAATTTTAATTTTATTTTTATTATTTTAAAATAGTGTGACGTGATAGTGGTGTTGCGTTTCTGAATTTACTTTTTCGTTGGCATTCTCTTTTTATTTTATTTTTCATCATTTTTCTGATTGGCACATCTCATAAGTCCATAACCCAACACCTCGACTCGAGGGTGAAACCAAATCTTTTTGTTTACCTCAACCGAATAGTTAAAGTTACTATCTTTGTAAATCTGAGGATTTTGGCTTGTGTATTTTATAAAGATAGTGCTTTACTGCTTTAGCTTGTGTAGCTGAAGTTAAAGTATTATCTTTGTAAATACACAAGCTATTAGTTAATAGTTAAAACCGAATTTCTCTGTATTTAGCATGTCTATTTTGGTTGTGTTTCACTTATTACTCGAAATATTTAAGTATCATCTAGGTGAATTTGAGGTTAGTACTTGGTAGGACTTTGTAGTCAATCCATAACACCCCCGACAAATGACTACTTGATACGAGGAAAAAGAGAAACACAAGAGCAAAGAGACTCAGGAGAGTGGCATGAGTGTAAAAAAGTTGTAAATGGAGGGGTGATTGTTAAGTGGTAATGGGATGCTCAGAACTCAGAAGCGTATAAAACTACGAAAGGCGTGGGAGAGAGAGGTCTGCGTAGGAGACAGAGACAACATCATGACCTTCTTTGCATGCGTCTCCGTCTTAAAGCTGAAGCTAATTTCTTTCTCTTTTATTCTTTTCCATCTCAATTTTGGTTTTTTTATGTCAACTACATTTCATATATTAAATGAATAAAATAAACCTACTTTACCATTACTACAGTTTGAGTTTCCCAATAATTTATGTGTAAGAATGGTTGTAGTATGTTATTTAATTGTTGATCATGATGATATTGTCTACTTTGATAGGGTTTCATTCCAAGTTTCGAAAAAATATTTGTTTACTGTATTATGGAGAGATAAACGTGGAATTGGTTGTGTTTAATTAGTATTTGGACCGTTTAATTTTAGACTAGGCCCAAATTTGAGCCCAGCCCAATTAGTTGTCGCAGATAGTGCAAATGTGAAATCATTTTCTGTCATATTTTGCTTTTGGTTTTGAATTTTGTTTCCCGTTTCTTTGTCCGGTTTGAGAATCTTCTCGTGTGTCATGGCTAGGGTTTGCTTATAAAGAGTTTAATCTCAAGTAGTCAAGTGCATTGATATCCGAGAATATTACAATTGTTACAGTAGACAGTTCCCAAATAATAGGATGACTAACTAGAATACATGAGACGTGGAGATAGTGAGAAGAGACCGAGTCAAGATGAGAATTAATGAGACTAACTAATTCAACATGAGGATCTAACGGAATATTTCTATCGTAGGCGTTAGATCAAGAGTGTGTTGACTTCGTTTGCATCTATGCTTAAAAAAAAAGATTGTTTTCCTTTGTATGAGATATTTGATATTTTCCTTTGTTAGAGATGATTACTCCCTAAAACAATCGCTTAATTTTCGAGATTTAGCTTCAAATTTGAGATATTGAGACAATGCATCAAGTTTCCTTTATTCTAATTAATTGTTACTCTCTTTAGTTAAGAACTAATCTCAATAACTTATTTCAATTTCTCTCCCCATGTGAATAATATATAAATATATAATGGTGTTAACAGAGTTTTGAAAAGTATGGTATGATCTTGAATAATGTTCATCAGTTCATGGTTTGCCAATTGGATGCTTATCCAGTTCACTAGTTTACGGTTTGATGCTTCGCCAAGTTAGATAAAAATCTCATTTTCTTGAAAAAACCAAAATTTCAACAGGTTTCAGAATTAAACAATCATCCTCTTCTCTACGAGATTATGAATAAAACCGGTCTGATGCAAAGAAGGCCACATGCAAGAACGAGATGATGATCAGTGGAGTTGTAATAGCTAGTAGAGTAGTAGGTGTAAAATCTGATGCAAAGAAGGCGACAAGTAACCAAAGATTCATGTCATCAAGTAGTAGAAGCTAAACGTTTAATTTGCCGCCACTATCGTCATTATTCCGGTTGAAACGGCGGTTTTGTTGCCTTCCCGTCGAAGTTATTGGTCTCAACGTAGTCGACGTAATGTTGGGTGTTTAGAGCTTTAGTTTAGCTTAATTTGAGAGCTTTTGTTAATTCTCATACATAATCTTGCTAAATGGATAATGATAATATTCTTTAAAAAATGTGACATGCTTGCATATTTCCCTACGTGAAACTTGAAGTACTTATTTTCTCACCAAATTTGATGTATTTGACTTAATTTGTTGTGTAGTGTCTTCCACGTTCCTTTTTCTAATCTAAAAAAAAAATACAAATTACCAACCATATGATTTAAGTGGTAACTGTACCACGAAATTATAGAAGCAAACAATATGATCAAATAATAAAATAAATATATAAGTCACAACGGTCAACAAATTTACATAAAGAATACAATTAACAAAATAAAAGTATTTGGTGATCAAAACTCAACGACAAAAGGGAGAGAGTGGGTTAGTTGAATGGCCATTTTGTTCGCATGTCTGCTCTTTCCTCCACCTTCTTTTTATGCTCGCCGATTTTTCAGACGACCCAAACAATAGATTTCCAATTTATTATTCCATATTCAAATATTATAAAATGAATTAAGTTTCACTTTCACCTACATTTTCTACTTAAAAATCTCCTTTTTCTGTTAAAGTACTTATAAATATGCTTATAACTAAAACCCTTTATCAAAAACTATACTTATAAGTTATAACTATACAATTTGTTAATAATTTGAAAAATAATTGTTTATATTAGTTAGTTGATGTCATACAATTTCAATTTATAGTAAGATACAAAATTCAGATTAGTTTATGATTATGAAACTTTTATACTCTAAACTAAATAATCACAACCATTGTAAAATCATGAAATGAAATAATTTGTTGGAGATATAAGTGGAATTAATCTAACTGGCCGTTAAGTTTTTATTAAATTATAATATTAAATAATTAGTAGTTTAATTGGTTTATCCAAATTAATGGAAAAGACAAGTGTCAATAGTAAAGAGGTTCATATAATTAAAGAGCCCCAACAGAAATGTGAAGCAGCTTCAAAAAAAAATCAGAAAACAGAATTTCCTTTAAAGGTTTTACAGATTTTTTTTTCCTTTCTTCAGCGAGATTGAGCTTTTTCTTTTCTTTTAATGGAAGAATCTCACAGCATCAATGGCGTCGATGACTCATATCGTCATCTCCCAGTTCTCTACTTGACATTTCTAACGATCTGGTCTCTCTCCGCTTGTTCTTGGACGGTTAACACTTTCAAAAATCGCCATTTTCAGGTCAATATCTCAAATCCCTGTTTCTATTTCGATTAAAGTTTGGATTTTTTTCACTCTTGGGTTGATCAAGTTTCTTCTCAATTCCAAACTTCATTTGATTCTCGACTGAAACTTCCTTCATTGCTCACTTGTCGTTAATTCTTCATCGAATTTGAGATGATTCTGTTTTGGTTTTGCCTTCTTAATCTCCTTACTGTCAATTTTGCGTTCATTAAAACGACGATGAAACACAAATTGATTTGATTATGTGTTTGTTTAGAGCAGACAACTAGTTTACAATGGACTCTTGCTTCAGTTCCATTGATCAAAGCTTTGCAGCTAACTCTCTCTTTCCTCTTTTGGTAATTCTCTCTCTCTTTAACCATTTGTGCAGTTAATATTACCATTAATGTTCCTTTATCAAATTAAGAAACTTTCTCTCTAAAATACCATTTTTGTAGAAATCGTTTTCAAAGTCTCTATCTTTATATTAATTGGTTGAACCGGTTTTTTGGTGGGCAGGCATTCATGTTTTCACCACCAAATATGCTCTCTTTGGATGTCTTTTGGTGTATACGTGACCGGTGTTCTGTTTCAGACAGCTTCCTTTGTGTCTTTTTTACTCATCTCTCACGGTTATTGCATCACATGTGAACGTCTCTCATTGACCGAACGTAGAACCACTGCTTCACTTGGTTGTGTCTTTTACTTGACTCTCGTTGGATACAGAGCTTCTGTTCCTTATTTTGCAGTGAGTTTTTCTTACCTTTTCTTTCACTTTACTCATTTGAAAGTTACTGTTTTTGGTTGAACCAATCTTTGCTTTCTCCAGGTGCTTCTGATACTTAACTACATGATCTCATTCTATGTGATTTTCCACCACATATCGCAAAATCTATCGGTGTTAAGAGAACAGCTGAGTTTCATTGAGGATGAGAATGTTCAAGCTATGCATGATGCTGTCTATGCTAAATATATCATGTTCAAGTATGTTCTTCTGTTGCTTTAGTATCATTTCATGGTAGATGGAAATAGATGAAGCTGCTAATTAAGAGTTTGATTTCTTTTTTGTGTGTTTAAGAAAATTCCAAGGAGCTATGCAGATTGTAGCCATGGCAGAAACTGTGGTAATGAGCATATGTTTTATATATGTCAATTTCATATCATGCTAGATTGTTGCTTTGTTGTTTACTCATAGTCCTCTTGTCTTTTGGCAGATCTATATGAACATGGATAATTCCTCAAACAACTATTGGATCCGGCTCCTGATTAGAGAATGGGCTCAGTTCTGCATTTTTCTCTACATTGGGTAAGTTCTTGTCTCACTTTTTGATTTCTCTGTTCTTGCTTTGGTCAAGGGTCTAACAAAGATCCAAACTTTGGCAGTTGGACTTTCAGGTCTCAGGACATGGCACCACGGTTCTCGGTAATGCCCACTCTAAAACCAAGAGATAATGCAATTGCTCCTCCGGTTTATAGCATGGTAAGTCAATTTGTCACACAATCTAATCTTCTTTTGCCTTGTGATATCTTGGATTAAGTAAAAAACTCAAAAGCAATGTTTTTGGTTTGAGTAATGTTCAGGAAATGGACTCAAAGAGTTTCAAAGAATTTAGAAGTCATGAATGGAACATTGGAGTGGTAAGTCATTTCAGCTATATATTCTCTTGTTCCATTTGGATCATCAAGCCAGAGTAATTTACACTGCGATTAAATCTCTGTCTGCAGCCAACGCCGTATTCAGACTACGGAAGGCAAAAAGAATCAGTTCTTGTGATCATTCAGCATCCACGATAGCATTCAGAGACAAAGCAAAGATACAATGTTTCCTCTTCTTGAATCTTCCTAAAAAGAGTGAAATGTTCAACAAAAAGAGAGATTTTTTTTCTTTCTCAGATTAACAAAAAAGGTGCTTCCGCAGCAATTGCGATGTTTTATCCTCACAAGCTTCTCTACTTAATTATCTACGTTTCTCTTTTCATTTTACATCTTTAGTTTTTCTTTTGTTTTCTCTTTTGGGTATTTTATAGAGAAATAAAACCTTTATTTTCTTGTATAGATGCAAAAGTTAATTAGAGTATAATGGCTTGAAGTGAGAATGTAAACATAGTGCTTCATATTGTTCCTTCACAAATGAATGAAAGCATAAAGCTTATATGTGTATAATTATTGATAACAATATCAATTAGAGCCTCATCTTTTTCTACCAGATCTGAGCTAAATACAAGCGTTGACAATAAAAAATTAATGCATGTAAGGTTCCATTATGCAAAATGTATAATTTTTTATTATTGAGTGGAATCTACAAAAGAAAGACTTGACATAGTCTTTTAATAACAATGATTTCACTAATATTATTTTAGATTGAAAGTTATTGTTTGAAGATGGTTATATAATATATAATGACTATACGCAAGAGTCATATATAAATTATATATACAGTTGTAATTTTGTATATAAGGACAGACACCTTCATCTCTCAGTTTATGGTATCACCATAAAAGCGTCCATATGCAGAGGTTTGCTCTCTCTCTAGATATTGGATGAAACAGCTTTCTTATCACCCAAGAAAAACTGTTGATATACTCTTTTCTAATATTTTTTTATTTTATTTCTTCTGCTTTGTGTTTTGTAAATGGTCTTCTACCTAGATTTTTAACTTGTTTAATCCTTGGCTTGAAAGTGTGTTTTTGTTTTTGTTTTTTTTTTCTGTTCTCAGAGGTATATGCCATTTATTTACTAAGAAACAATCCCCTCAACGTTAGAAGATTCAAAACGGTTTAAGATGATCCAAAGGGTGGAAATGCAAGGATGCAGTCGGGGGTATAATGAGTGGGATGATGGATCTGACCATGATGATGTGTCTAAGATATACGTACGAGGTGGTCATTCAGGGATACAATACATCAATGTCGAGTATTACAAGAGTGGACAAACCGTATATGGACCAGTTCATGGTTTTTCGAATGCAGGTTTCACGCAGACGGTAAGAGTAGGAGGAAATTTCAATTAATTAATCTCCATTAATACGCATTTTCATGTGGTTAATTATAATATATTGACTTTATGGATCTTTGTTTATCAAATCCTTGCAGTTTGAGATTGACCATCTAAAAAATGAACAACTTATCTCCGTTGACATTTACTGTAGAGATGGTTCATTGGGTGTTCAAGCACTTCAATTCAAAACCAACTTGAGGGTTTCTGAAATCATGGGATATGAAATTGGTTGTAAAAAGTTTACACTAGAAGTCGAGGGAAAGAAGATCATTGGGTTTCATGGATCTGTTGCATCTCTATTTATTGGTCTTGGAGCATATTTTGATTGGATTCCTTCCACTAGAATGGAAGCCAAAGGGGGAGAAGGAGGCAAGGAGTGGGATGATGAAGCTGACCATGAGGCCATTTCAAAGGTTCAAGTACAAGGTGGTACCCAAGGCATACAGTTCATTAAGTTTGACTACATCAAAGATGGACAGTCAAAAGATGGGCCAGTCCACGGCTTTTCAGATGGAGGTGTCACATTCACTGGATCGGTATGTATTTACAAATTCAAATGATAATTAAAATACAAATAACAAAACTTCGTAATAGTTATAACCCGCGCATTGCACAGACTCAACCCTAGTTTTTATAACAAAATCTCTCCCTATTACTGGATGTTAATGTGGGCAAGAATTTTTCAAAAGTTAAGATGTAAACATGAACACGAATTTAGGGCCTGATTGGTTCTCCCGCTACCACCCGCAAACGCAGCGTTTGCGGTTCGTAGCGGTTTTCGGCGGTTTATAACAATCACGACAACCGCTTTGAATCGCTCTATACCACTCTGTACCGCTCTATATCGCTGAAAATCAAAAGCTCCTTTCCGCAAGCGTTTGCGGTTGCGGGCGGTTGCGGGTGGATAATTAAAAAAAAAAAAAAACACAAACTTATATAAAATCCGAAAATAAATAATAATATTTATTAAAAAATAAGATTTGGATAATAAAATCACAATATAAATAAAAAATTAGTACTTTTAGTCAATATTCATTAAAATCATATAATACTTATATATTTATAAGTTCTACAAATCAAAATTCTCTTCATAAATATTCTTTTCATACTAATACATATATATCTAATAAATAAAATTGTAAAATAAATTTAATTTTCACATTAAATATATATTTTGAAAATAAAATCACATTTTTATTTAAATTATAGAAATTAAAAATAGACGTAAGTATTATACACATATTATTCTTTATAAAAAAATTATTTTTAATTATGTTGAACCATAAATTTAAAATTTTCATTATAATATAGTTTTGATATTTTTATAATTATATAATGTGTTTATATTATTAATTTATTGTTTAACCGCTATTGCATCCGCAAGTGAACCAGTCATAAGTATCCCGCAAACGCATCCATTTTCAATTGTTATGCCAGTCGTACAAACCGCTTAATAACGCTACTAATCACAACCGCCCGCTTCCGCAAACTCCCGCACCCGCAACCGCAACCGCAGCGGTTAAACCAGTCAGACCCTAATTCTTTTATAAATGCTTTTGTCTATACGTCAATATTAACAACACAAAATGTTACTTTAGGTACAATAGTAGGGGCTTATGGTATAAAATTATAAAGTTAGGTTGTCTCGTTCCACTTTCATTATTTGCACTTAAATATTAAAATAAACAAAATGTTCTCACCGTGGTTTTTCTACAGGTTGAGATTAACCATATCGAGAAGGAATATCTAGTATCTATCGAGGGTTTCTATGACGAGGAATCTAACGTGATTCAAGGACTTCAGTTCAAAACCAACATGAATACTTCGGAGATGATGGGATATGATGATGGTAAGAGGTTTTTACTTGCAGCAAATGGAAAGAAGATCATTGGGTTTCATGGATATGCTGACAAGTACCTCAACTCTCTTGGAGCATATTTCACAACTACCCCTCCTATTAAATTGGAGAGCCAAGGTCCTGATAAAGGGTTTATCTGGGATGATGGTGCGTTTGAAGGCGTTAAAAAAGTGTACGTTCATTATGAGAAAAGTTTGATCAACTCCATTGGGTTCGATTGCGACAATGGCGCTGGTCAAGTGAAAAAGTCTATGTACGGGTCCAAGAGTGGAGTTTCTGGACAAGATGGAGAGGTCATAAACTCTTTTACAATTTTAAATATATTGTATATATGTGTTTATGTTTTTTTTTTTTTCTTTTCAAATATAGCTAATACGAAGCCCTTTCTATTGCAGTTTGTGGTAGACTATCCAAATGAATTTATCACATCCGTGGAGGGAATTTTCTGCGAGTTGCTTAGTGCTATTACGTCGTTGACTTTCACTACATCAAAAGGAAGAACTTCTCCAACATTCGGAGGCGTTCCTGACCGTAGATTTACTAAATTCGTGCTCAAGAGCAAAGGGTGTGGTCTTGTTGGTTTCCATGGACGTTATTACACAACTCAGCTCGTTGCTCTTGGAGCATATTGCCGTCCACTGCCTCCTCGTTCTCACTCAGTTAAAATAGAAGAACAAGGTGGTGAAGGAGGAGCTTCTTGGGACGACGGTGATACTTTCGAAGGCGTTAAGAAGGTATTCATAGGACAAGGAGAAATGGGCATCGCGTTTGTCAAGTTTGTGTACAACAAGGATACTCAAGTGTTCTTTGGAGATGACCATGGGAACAAGACAATGATTCAATCTAAAGAGGTTTAATTACTAGTTCGCAAATTCTTGCTTGTCCCTATTCTATAAACTTGTGTTCTTGATGAAATTTTGTGTTCTTGTTTTTGGCAGTTCGAGCTGGAGTATCCAAGTGAATACATTACATCAGTGGAGGGTAATTATGGTAAAGTAAGTGGAAATGAATCCGAAGTTATGCTTATGCTAAAGTTCACGACCAACAAACGCACATCTCAAGTCTTTGGACTAGTAGATACAACATCAAGCTTCTTACTCCACAAGGATGGTTACAAAATCGTTGGTTTCCATGGAAAATCCGGTAACATGCTTCATCGAATTGGCGTCCATGTCATGCCCATCTCCCACCACCACCACTGATCAATAATGAAACCTATTCTCCACCAACTTTGATCATATTATATGCACACACAAAAAGAACTTTGATCATCTTCTTTAATGATCTCCTATCTTTAATTTATTTCCTTCCATATGCTGTTTGGTTTGTTGTTTTGTTTGTAATCTCTTTCCAAAACATATTTTTCAAAACTAATTTTGTGCCTCTTGCTTTTCCTCCAAGCACAACATAAGTTACAACATTGTCCTAGATCCTATAGAACAACAACAACAAAAAAACGAACAAAAAAAAACAGTAAACAACCTAAATGCATTGTTGATGAATCATCACAAAGATTCCATGGCAACATCATCTGCATCCTCTTCCTCAACCATCTCATCTCTAAACAGAGTCTTGAAATAAGGTAAAACTCTAGGAAGAACTTGCAAATCCGCCATGTTTATACTCATCAAATCAAAGGCAATGCAAGTGTTGTGCATATGCGTCTCATCAATCACCGGAATCTTTGGATACCTCTGGCTAAAATGCGTCAGAACAATCCTATACACACCAGCCGAAGATCCCACATCGATCGCTTCTTTAGTCGTGCTGTGGTTCTTCGCCAAAGCGTCTTCTATCAACGCATCTTCAAACGTCGCCTCGTGTATAAGAATGGTTGCATCTCGTGACGCTTCAACTGTCTCTGGACAAGGTCTTGTGTCGCCTGAGTAAACCATCTTCCATCCCGGGATTCGTTCTCCAACGCTGTTTAATCTCTCCGCTGCTTTCACAACGACACCAAAGGCTTGAGGACAGTGAACAACAGGGAAGCTAATCAAATCCTCCAAACCGATTTCGCCAAGAACCTTCTTCAGATTCTTTAAACTTGGCACAACCGAAGCATTATCTGTCTTGAAGACGCTCTGCATAGGACTTCCTTTACTAAACAAAGAACCTTCCTCTGCATTGCTGCTCTCACTGCTTTCTAAAGAAGCCCAAGAAGTTGTTGTGGTGCTTCTACAATCAAGAAACTCCATATCTAAATCCTCGAGTCTTTGATATGCGTCAAGAAATCTTTTCAGTGACCTCGGTCCCACCACAACCGCTGGCTCGTGAGCCACTCCTTCCAAAAGCTTGCATCTACGAGCAAGAATCGTGGCAAGACCAGCGTGGTGATCTGCGTGGATGTGAGAGATCCATACACATCTCAGTTTTCGAACCGCCTCATCCGCACCATCTAAACCGTATCTTCTTTTAAGCTGGCCTAAGGTTCCTTCCCCACAATCTAAGAGAAGACTGCCTTTAGAGAACAAGTCAATGTAAATCGCAGTAACGTTTCTGTATTTGGAAGGCTGAGACGAGCCAGTGCCTAGAAGTACAACCTCCATGTCGTCACGTCTAATGTTTTCAAGACAGCTTGGAAGAACAGTGTTGCTCTCAGTCTTGTTGTCTTGTATGTTCCACAACTGCTTGATCTCTTCGGTTGTTTCTTGAATCTCTGGAATTTCTGAAAGTAGCTCATCTACTACTTGTGAGGATGTCACTTGAGGAGGGATACAAGATCTGTCGATCCCAAGAGTAGCATGAGGACGCAAAGTAAACTGCACACACAGGAAGATTTGGTTTTAAAGAGACTTCAACTTCTATGATTTGAAACCTAAAAAGTCTGAGAATGATAATACCTTGAGGAGATTTTCAGCAGAAATGCTTTTACCAAGATTTGAGAACTGTAAGTAGAAAAATAATACACATCATTACTTAACTAAATTTCAATAATCAAACTTATTCAAAGAAAAGCAATTAGCAACCTCATCTAAAGGAATAGAGTTAGAAGGAGGCCAAAAGCCAGGAGCAGGGAAAAACTGTGGACATAAGTAGTTAAGTCTAGCCGCGATTCTCGAACTTGCTTTCAGAATTGGAAACTCCATATTAGTCCTGGACATAAAGACACCAAGCGAGAACACATTAGAACAAAACAGTATTAGTGATGAGAGTTACAACCAAAAACAAGAGGAGGAGCCAAACCTTTGATGGCCAGCAAGAATATGTTGAGCAGAATGAAAGTTCTTCATCCAGCTCAGGTAAGTAGTACTACTTGTTACAGAAGACGGACTTAAATGTATAATACAATGTACAACTTTCCTTCCATCAGCTTGATCACCACCAGAACATGAATAAAAACTCTCCAAAGACTTAACCGACAACAGTTCTGCAGCGTGCAACTCTGTTGGACAATCCACAATGAGAACAACGGGACCAGGAATCGAAGGTCCCATCACGTCACTTGGATATACCTGAAGATCAAAAAGCATGAAGAATCAATCTCTTCACTCAAAGAAAAGAACAAAAAGATGTTATAAACCAACATACATACCGTTATATCTTTTTCATCTGACTTCACTGATTCACCAAACTGAAGTTTACTGTACTTTGGACCAGGCCTTACACCAAATACATTCTTGGCCTTTTGTATGTCAAACTTCCCCAGTATTTCAGGTAATTCACATACGTACACAACTGAGATCTCACTGGGTTTGCTGCAAGATTCTTCTTCCTGAGAGCGAGATGGTTCTAAGGTAATTGCGGATATTTTCACAACTTCGTCATTCACAAGAACAATGGGGTCAGGTGAAACAGAGGGACCAAAGCTCCGTGTGTGAACCATAGCCGCACGTGGAATAAACGTCATTGCATCAACTAATAGCTTGAGATCTGAAGGACCCCATACATTCACCTTTTATAACAAAAACAATGAATAAGATTTCAACAAAGAAACACACACACATAGACACAAAATATGATAAGAATACTCACTGAAAGCCCTTCTTCACCAATACCAGCAAGAGTTAGTAGAAGACCTATGACATCAAAGCAAGAATTTTTTTTAGAATTATACCTTAAACTAAAAGGTCAAGCAAGAAAGACACACAATTCAAAGCTGGAACAAACCTGGAAGTCCTCCTGCTGTCTCTGAGCAGACACGAGACAAGAATATATGATCTATCTGTACAAAAAAGTTCAGAAAATCATCAAATTTCAAACTCATCTCATCACACACACACACACATAGAAACAGAGGAGCTTTAGTGATATTTACCTTTGATAATTTAATTTTATGTTCTGTACAGAAACGTTGCAAGCCCTGAATATACAACAAATTGACCAGTAAGTGATCAAGGATTATACAATATACTAAAAAGTTAGAAACAATCAGTAAAAAGGAGATTTTTTACCTCTCCAGCATTAAAGATGAATCTTTGTTTGTCAAAGAAGAGCAATACAGAGGAAGATGTGTCTTGTGTATCCATTCCCGTTCCAAGTATCTAATTTGGTTCAATTTTACACGACAAGTTAAGATTTTTGAGGAAGAGGAAAATTAAGAGTTTCAATAGAAAATTGGAAAACGAGAGAGTCTGTAATGTAACCTGTGCGTAAGCTATAGTGTTGGGATTGAGCTTGCGGGATTTTCTTTCGAGATTCTTCTTAGTCTTGTCGATTTTGTCAAATCCTTCAGCTCTTCTCTTGTTAAACTCGAAAGTAGAAGACTTGGAACCATTAGTGGCTTCTTTCTTCTTCATTGGAAACGAAGAAGACAAGGATCGCGGAGCAAAGGGTCTGAGAGAAAGAAGGAAAGAAGAAGACTTTAGAGGAGAAGAGAGGAGAAAGTGTAGGTTTTTGGGTAAATAGAGCATTGTGTTTAATTTTGTTTATCATCTCTGAAGAAAAGAAACTCAAGTTTTCTCTCTTTCGCCGCCAATAGGGTTTTAGGAGCCAAGTCAAAAGATTTAATAATTACTTTATTATTTTAACATTTGATAAATAAACAACAAGCTTCAGTAGCTCAGTTGGCTAGAGCGTGTGGCTGTTAACCACAAGGTCAGAGGTTCGACCCCTCTCTGGAGCGTCTTTTTTTTCATTTTTTTCCCATATTTTAAGCTGGACATGTTTATTCATATGAAGTTATGAACCAATAACCAATGTATCTAAGTTGACAAGAAAAAAAGATATTCATACAATCACTTTGCACAACCAAACCAAACTCAAACAAAGCAAAGATCAAGAAAAAAGAAAACCAAACTAAAAAAACAACAACACAAGAATCATACATAATTTAAATTTATAATCAGAGTTGTTTTAAGCAGAGGAAATAAGAGGAACACGCTCGGATTCGGTCTCGTCGGTGCTGGACTCGGTGATAAAAGCGTTGGAGTAGACAACTCCAGCTAGACCACCACCAACAAGTGGACCGACCCAGTAGACCCAATGTCCTGAAAAGTCGCAAGCTGCAAGAGCTGGTCCAAAGGAGCGAGCAGGGTTCATGGAACCACCGGAGAATGGACCGGCGGCGAGGATGTTAGCACCGACGATGAGTCCAATAGCAAGTGGTGCGATGGTTCCGAGAGAGCCATTCTTGGGGTCAACGGCTGTGGCGTAAACGGTGTAGACCAATGCAAATGTGATTATGATCTCCATCACGACTCCTTCAAAGGATCCTACTCCAGCAGCAACGCTGTGAACTGGAATGGCCTGCGTTTTCCATAATTTTGGATTTGTTAATATAATAATATTCAAGAAAAACAAATTTCATAAATATATGGTCGTAAAAAAAATTAACAAAAAAGAGAACCATCATACTAAGCTAATATATGTTGTAACAAAATGTAGATTATTATATGAAACATGAAACTTGATTATTTAGACATCTAAAACCACCGGTGACAAATAAAAATTTTGCGCAAATTTTTGGATAAAGAAGTTAGAGAGTAGTAAGACCATACCAAACCACCGGTGACAAATTTGAGCAAGTAGCAAGCCACCGTGGAGCCAAGAAGCTGAGCAACCCAATAGAAAAGTCCGGTAACGATTTTCAATTTTCCGCCGAGAACAAGGCCAAAAGTGACGGCTGGGTTGACATGACCACCGGAGTGGTTAGCTGCGATCGAAACCGCCACAAAGAGGGCAAAACCGTGGCAAATTGCAATTGCCACTAGCCCGGACGTATCAAGCGCCGCATTCTCCGTTATCTTCGCTATATTATACAAATGTTATCACATTCGTTAAGTATTGACCCATAGGTACGTTTTTCTATTTGTTATAAGGAGCTCATAGTTACAAACTAGGATACTAAACATGATAAAGATAAATATTTTGGTACTGTGGAAGTAACAAATAAAAACTACGTTAGAGTTATCGATAAATGAATTCTGATCATATTTGGTTGGTCAACGAACTTATATCATAAATAATGCGGAATATGAGATGTTTTGAGGTTGCATGAGAGATAGAGAACGAACCAAAGGCAATGGCGGAGCCAACGCCGGCGAAAACAAAGAGGAGAGTGGAGATGAACTCGGCGAGGTAAGCTTTCAAAGAGACCAATTTAAAGGATTCTTCATACGAAAAGTCAAGACAGGCCATTGTTGAAGCCTTGAAGGTGTAAAGAGGTCAGAATAAGCTAGTTTCCTCTTAATGAAGATGAAGACTACTTGACAATACGAAGCACAAAATGACCTTTTTCATGTCCAACTATATATAAGAGCATATTGTTAATCATCGGTGCATAATTAAAATTACTAATTTTAACAATACAAGTGTTTTGTAGTGCGTTGAACATGAATTCTGATGATTGGTTTCATTTCCTATTATATGATTATACGTCATGGCCGGTTTTAAGAAGGTTGTTATGATAACGACATGAGTGATTGAGAACAAAATACGTGACTAAATTACCTAATTATCAAAAAAAAAATATAGATCAATACATCGTAGAAATTTAACTACGGGATTGGTTGTGAAGCTGCCAGATATTAATATTGAACCCGAATTCATGCTTTATCAGTATAGTTATCACTTATCAGTGTATATATATATATATATATATTGATTTTTTCTTGAAAGACTTATACAATCATATTTATTACACAAACATTTACGCAAACATGTTACTTGGACAAAGCAATTTACAATATGCAACAATATTTGTTCTTTCCTCTCCCTTGTTTATATAATAAGTAAAACACATTTTCATGGCAAGATGCCAAAACATAATAATAGTAATCACTTAAACCGCCGGTTAAAACGCCATATATAATTGAGGGTTTAGTGGACCCAAATT
The DNA here is from genome assembly GCA_902728155.2 of Microthlaspi erraticum. Taxonomy (NCBI): domain Eukaryota; kingdom Viridiplantae; phylum Streptophyta; class Magnoliopsida; order Brassicales; family Brassicaceae; genus Microthlaspi; species Microthlaspi erraticum. The sequence continues at coordinate 27,210 of CACVBM020001481.1, forward strand.
TAATTGGAGAGGATAACAAGATAAAGATGCGAATGTTATGGATACATACGGATCAAAAATGGAAAAAATGGGAGGGGCCGTATATGAGCTGTGACCAACGTGTAACATATCTTGATCGTATAGTGTCCAATGATCTTCCATGTGATTAAGAAGTTTCGTCGTACTTGTGAAACCTAATTAAAGCTGTGGCGTATAGTTTCCTTCCGAATTTAGTTCAAGAATTTACCAAAGATACTGTAAAACATAATGACGCTGAATTTACCTTTTTCAGATTGTTCTTGTCCATGCTCTCTTCAAAGAAAGATAAAAAAAAGTCAATCCTCGGCCTTACAACATACTCCAAAGGTCGTAATCATTGTATCTATTCATACTAAATCGGCAGATGGGAGTAGTATATATGATTTTAATCATTTTATTGGTAGATACAAGTTAAAGTCTTAAACATATTTAAAAGTTAAATGGCTGGAGATTAGGTGGTCCTTAATGTGGAGGCTGAATTATACAAATCTCTAGAATTTTATAATAAGTTTTTGGTGTCTTGCCTACATGAACAAGAATCTTTTCCAAATTAAGAGATGTTGACTTTTTTTTGTTTTACTACTTTACTCTTGTTTTTGCCAAGAGTTTAGTACGTACTATTTAAGTATTAACTTTTTAGTTGATAACATGATATATTTGTTAAAAATAAGAAAAACATGATATCTTTGTTGTATAAGTTGTAAAACTAAAGTTTTCGAAATTGAATATTTTAGGGTCTGACAAAGTGATCTCATGCATGAAAGTAAATACAAAAAAATGAAGGTTGGTTTTGGTTATTAAGAGTAATATGATTATTCTAGGTCTGTATTTGTTTGCCCAATAGATTTTTTCTTATCTTAATACATTTTTAGTAGTTTATTTCAGTGGTAGTGATTGATCGAAAAGAGAGAAAAAAGTTGCAATTCTGAATACCTAAGTCGTAGTGAAATCGGCAACGACTGAAAGTGAATATAATCTTACGTTGAGGATGGATCAACATCATTATCGCTAGCCTCGAATTTTTTTGAATCTCAGATCCTAACCTTTCATGTGACCAAAATGCATGGAAATAACTGGACAACCTTTATGGCTATTTCACTCAATTCGTCAACTACGAAATCAAAACCTTATAGAATCCCTCATATATAACTTCGTTACCTCTTGATCAGTCGTTTAAATTGAAAAAGAAAGAAGAACAGAAATCAAAAGCAAATGTCATTGCGATTCTACAAATGTATCTATCAAACCGATCTTGCAATCATTCACTTAACTCAGTATGTTACTAGCTGCTTGCTACTAACCGATAGAGCATGCGCCACGCAGCTTAAAAAGGCCGAGACCTAGTATATAAATATTAGATGGGTTTAGGCCCATTATAACTAAAAATCTCATTCGTTAACTTCTTGTTGTTTGGTGTGATAATGGCAGAGTAGTTTTATTTTGGAAAGTAGTCAGGCTCGCATGTTCTAAGCATGGAAATTTAGATAATGAATTTGGTCTAATGAATAATATTCTGATGTAGATTGTGCAGTGAATATGTTGTAAACCGATAAAATGTTTTCGGATGGTAATTTTCTATACTTTTCTCATGTTGGTTTACAACTACGAATGTATCAGCTTGAATTTATAAATACCGAATTCAGTTATCTATTATAGGAACTCAAATTTGTCTCGAAATTACTACACACAAGCTAAAAAGACAGTTGATGTCTCTATTTTTGGTTGTTTACATCTCTTACTTTCATTCTTCTCTTTCCTTAACTCATTTCGTTATTTTTACAATTTTCTTTTAAAAATAAATCTTTTTCGCTATCACGGGCAATGTTTTCTTCAAGTCTCAGGTTTTCCGTGATTGATTTCATTATCATTATTTTAGTTTTTTCTTTAAATGGAAACAACTATATCCCGGAATGATTTTTCAACTATGAATCATCGGTGTTGCGCGAGGAATAAAGTAGATGACATTTAATGCTCCATGAAAAACTTCTACTTAATTATTTGAAACTTTCAAATAATTATCTAAGATTGGGAATCTTTTTCAAATAAAACTCTTACGGTACATTATCACTTTAAGATTTCTATGTTTCTTTCTTGCGTAAATACTCTCTTTTCTATCAATAATTTATCATTCTGCATTTGCTAATGTTCACCACAAGTATTTGTGAAACTGCACTTTTGTTATGGTTTTGGATGAAGAACTCGGATGAACTGAAAGCATAAAATCAATAAAGATAACGATTGAGGCACCATTTTTCATTTTTTCTAGGACTTCTTAGCAGTTTTTTTTTTTTAACATCAGTATTTGTTTTTCATTAACTTTATGACTCTGACTCATGACTCTAATGAGATGTTACCATAGTTTTACTCTGCTCTCATTTGCAGTACACTTGAGTCATTGAAGATATAAAAATCAATTAAAGTAAAAAGTATATCAATGTGGTGTAGGCTAATGTAGAAGTGTAATGCTTATCCTTAACCTACTCTCTCTTGTTGTCATCCACTGTGTATGCTTCACTTTGTACCATCTGATTTTTTAGGGGCCCTTTATAATTCATTAGGTTTGACTAATATTCCAATTTGATCTTATGATTGAAAATCCATTTTACCAAACACCTTAGTGTGACAACACTCGAGATATTATAGCCCATAACAAAAGAGAATCTTCTTATCTTTTTGTCGTCCTTTTATTAACCTAATCATCCAGAGAGAATGTCTAAACTCTAAACGACATTGGAAACGCTATTTATGACTACATTTATGTCGAAGCACACCCCTACACGTCCTGGCAAAATGGAATTGAAATCTATAGAGTTAAAAACATGGACTCTACACAATTCTTTTTTTGCAAAAAAAGGGCTCTACACAATTCTTAACTCCATATGTACACGTTCATAATACTTTTTAAATTATTTGAAGGGGCGTATAAAAGGAAAAAAAAAAGGATTAAAAATGGACTACTAGAAATAGTAATTTTTTAGAATATGTATGATAGTTGTCTACCATCATAATTTAACCACTACCATCGTCCATGTGATGTTTACTACATATTACACATTTTAAATGTCTACTTTTAAAAAATAGTTATAATTAAGACATTGTTGAAGAGCTCCAATTGTAAATGTATCATGATCATTCTTTATATTTAATTAACTAGCATCTAATGTGATTTTCTAAAGAGGCATGTTCACCACAAATACTTGACTAAATCACTTGTAATAATAATAACAAAAAAATTGGTTTATAGATGTCGACAGTTTAAAACGTCCAGAAGTTTTAATAGACCATAGATATGACATATGCGAGAAGAGAGGACAAGAGAGTTGAAAGTCAAAGACATGGGTGCGTGCATTTAGACGAAGGACAGGCAAAAGAACCCAAAACAAATGCACGTTATTTTTCAACCACTTGTTTTGCAAATGAGATGAAATCGCAAACCCCCAGCGTTAGCTTCTTGTTATAAGAAAAATCTGCAATCGATGAATGAAGATTTACGTAATTTTTAAAGAACGTTTTTTCTTTGTATCTGTATAGAACGATGGAAATAACCAAGGCAATGGCGAAGAATATGAATGAATAAGTGAAAAGGAATGAAGAGAATTAATGAATGTATTGAAGAGAATAAATTATGTGACACTTAATCACTGTATAATGACGTAGTCGTTAATCGTTATATGGGATTCTTAATATTACCAATTACGGTCATGGTATTAGAGTGTATCAACACCACACAAAGACGCATGGACACAAAAGAGGAAGAAGACATAACCTAATTATTGTGTGTAAAAGGAGAAAGTGTGAAGTGATTGAAAAAAATACAATAAATTAATAGAGATAAAGCATTAAATCTTACAAACATGTTTGCAGGAGAGTGGGTGAAAATTGAGTCAGAACTTAGAAGAACTGAGACAGACAAAAAACTATTTTTTGAGTAAAACAATGGAGAAAGTATGAGTCTGAACTCTGATGAACTCTGACAGAAACTTTTTTTTTTAATATTTGTTTGGTGAAACAAGTAATGAAATAAATTCGGGCTAACGTGCAATTCAAGCAATCTTTCAGTGATAATGTATTCATTTATTCATATACTACAGTAAGTCTTCCCCACGATCGATCCACAACATCAAAGTTTACAATATAAAAAAGAAAAGAATGTGTCCAATAAATTTAGCTTCTGTCAACTTAGGTTAAGATGTTTTAGCATAAGATATTTATATTTTGTGTAATCCGAATCAATTAGGATGAGATATAAGCTACATACGACTTTCTTGAGGTTGTTCACAATGTAATTAGTGCGAAAAGTTAACTGATTCTGTCATACACGATCTCGACGATGGAGTGTCTAATTGACTCAAACTACTACTACAGAAGATAGATACTTACGAGTTACGAATTACGATTCATAACAAAATATTCATATAATTAAAACTTAAATTAGTTATAGACTTGCGACTTATAGTATATCCAAAAGAAAAGGAGCTTTCAGAGTATCCGACACCCACGTGCAAGGGGAATGAATAAAGTCACAATAAATATTTTCTTTTAAGACTCTCACATTCATTCGCATCATTGTCACTATTTTTATTCACATGTTTTTGAACAAATTGCATTATTGTACATTGAATTGAATTGAATACTTCCACACATTATTTGACTAGGTTATGCTATAAAGTGTAAACACAGACATTTAATCGACAATGGGTAAGATGAATTATTGAACTAAATTTTAACAACAATTTATGAGCCTACTATAAATTTCTGGCAGAGTACTGTTTTAATAGCCTTGACTTATGAGTTACTGTGACTGGTAAGATGGAAGTGGGAACAAAAGCTTTTTAAAATGATTGCACTAACTTTAATGAGTCATTTATTTATTCTAATGATAAAGAATAAAATAATTAGAAAAGGGTCTTTAACGAAGAAAATAAAGAAACTGAAAAAGAATTGAGAGACAGCGAAAAAAGAAAAGCTGGTAACCTCATGGGATGTTTTTGCTTGCTCAATTATTTCGATACTTTTGTTATGATTTTGTTCCATTCTTTTTTTGTTAATCGGATGTGAAAGCTATCTACTTTGTTTATTGTCTAAAGGATGAAGATGTTAAACATCGAGTTGAAATGGATTGATATGATAAACATAGTAGGTTAAAATAGGTTAGATTGAAATGGATCAATGGGTTAAAATTTTATTTTCTTATTTGTTTATTAAACTCATCATGATATCATCAACCATTAAACTTTTTCGTTTAGTTAATCCAACCATCAAAGCAAACATATTTGTAATGATGAATAAAACCACATATATATATATAGTTAAACATATTATATCATAATTCAGCTTGAAGCTTTATTCACCAAGGTTTGGAAACCAAAAATGTAAATAAAAAAAAAATCTGCGTTTTGATTTTGTTACGTCAATTTATTATGTACTTCATTGATGTTAACATATTATACGAATTCTGGGGAGAAATTTCATATTTACGTACAACTAATTACAACATTTGTCTCTGTAAAAGGGAACAAAAGGAAAAGAGTACATTTTAAACGAAAAACAAAATTAGTAATTACCAATGACAATGGAAAGTCCTATCCGAATAACAAAAGTAGACTATATATTCATGTCAATGTTAGTAATTTTCAAATTCTCATTACACACCACCATTTACCACAAATAAAATTCCCTTTTTAATAAGAGTATATTTTTTTCACTAAACATTTTTTACCCTTTGTCCCCAATATTTTACTATTAATTGCCCACTCTCCGTGAAAATAAAACAGAGATTCCACTCTGAGAACACAATCTCATTAACTCTCATAAAGACAAAGATCTTCCTCTTCTTCTTCTTCCTTCTATCTCTCTCTCTGTCTCTCTCCTATATAAACTCACAAGATTATAGTGTTGATCCACCAATCAAACTGAAACAATGGAGAACCCTCCGAATCAAACAGAGTCTAAGCAAATCGAACTCAATGGAGCAAAGAAAAGAAAGGGTGGAATCATCACTATGCCCTTCATCATTGGTAACATATTACATTTGAAAAATCTCTTAATCCCACTTAGCTCTCCTTGCTGATTAAACGTAACGGCAAACTTTGATTTCTCATAATAATTATAAAAAAATCTCTAACTTATGTTGTTAATTATGGTGAAGCAAACGAGGCGTTCGAGAAAGTGGCTAGCTATGGATTATTACCAAACATGATTATGTACTTAATCAAAGATTACCGATTTGGAGTAGCAAAAGGAACAAATGTGCTCTTCATGTGGTCTGCTGCATCAAACTTCACTCCTCTCTTGGGCGCTTTTCTCTCTGATTCCTATCTAGGTCGATTTCTCACCATCGCCATTGCTTCTCTCTCCAGTTTCCTGGTAATTTTCCTCTCTCTCCTCTTCAACTGTTTTCCAAGACTCGACGAACCGGTTCAACTTAACCAATCGGTTTGTGGCAGTTCTTTGCTGACTAATTTTTGTTTGGATTTGAAAATTTTGGTTAATTTATCCGGTTATATGGGTGAATTACGACTTCAAAACGGTCTGACTGATTTTTAAACCGGAATTGAAAGTTCCGGTTCAGCTAAAGTTCTGTAACTGCTTACTAAACTTACTATCATTAGAGTGATAGAATCCGTAACAGATTTCGAAAAAACGGACAACTCTTTTTTAAAGTTCTTACGAACTTTTTCCGTTATATAATATTTTATGCCGACAGAAATATATATTTAATATATTTTTTTAGGATTTTAGAACTATTTTGCAGATAAATTAATTGAACTGTACGAGGTTTTTTTTTTTCATGGCTATATTTTTATAGTTATAGATACTGAATATTCGAATAGTAATATAGTGGAGTGGATTAATTTGATTTCCGACATATTCGTCGTCGCTGACTTGCTGTACCACTGAATAAGGTCGTTCTTTATAAATGACGTCATATAGTGTAATATTCAGTTCTATACAATAATAATAGCTATTGTAAAGTTTTAGTAATTTCACACTTTTCATGTGACTTGTGAAAACAATTAGGACTCCTCCCATGGAAAACATTGCAGCGTTATTTGTTTTTCTTATGTTTGTGTTACACCAAAAGTCATTTTCAAATTAATTTCCTAGCATGCCAATTCCATGTGCTTACATTTTTCTATTGTTATTTCAATAATTGCCAATCGAAATGTCCCTTGCAAGTGGCGTGAGTGACTCATGAGTGACAACAATCCGAACCCATAATTTTTCAGATGTGACAATATTCCATCTAAAAGATAAGTGCCCTGCATATCTAAGAAAAAGGTGTGATTGCATCATAAATATAGACAAAATTAGTTTCTAAAATATTGTGTACACAAATAACTTATTAACATAATAATATAATGGGCCTGATTGGTTGTGGCTGTGGCTTTAGATTTTTGGCTGTAGAGTTTAGGCTGTAGGTTTTAGTGCTGTGGCTTTAGTTTTTAGTGCTCTAAGATTTTTTTTTTGTAGATTGTGTATTAAATGAAATATTAAAACAAAAAAAGAAGATATAGAAATAAGAGATTAAAAAAAGAATATAGACAAAATAATAAGAAAAGAGAAGAGAGAGAATTTAGAGAGCACTAAATTTAGTGCTATAGAAAAATTGCTTTCCACAGCTACGGAACTTCCATAAATAAATAAAATTGCTCTATGTTTCAAAAATGGAAAGAGATAAAAGGAGAGCATGATTGGTAATTTTGGAGTGCTGTAGAGAGATATAGAGCTGTGGAGAGCAACCACAGCTCCCACCAATCATCCCCAATATATAAGTGTGTGTGTGTGTGTGTGCATGCATAATTGCATAAGCGTTTTTGTTTGTATTGCTTAACAAAAATGTAACTTTAACTTCAATGATTGTGAACAAGAAGAATTACTAGGTTTACTTTTATTTTCAGTTCACTTTAAAAAAATAATAATTGTTTGAATGGAAAAAAAATGTATTTCTCGAATCCAATTATTTGGCATGGTTTTGGTTGATTAAAGTCTAGTTTAACCTGTTTAGACACAATTCACAATGCATGGGGACTTTGAGTTTCTATTTTCGCCATGACTATAGACGACATAGAGGTTATTTGGTTTCAGCAATTTTTCAACCGTGTTCATATTTTTGTACATCTTGTCCGATTCTTGGGTAAAGTTAACACTAGTTTTATTCACCCACTTGTAATCTGATGTTTAATTTTGTTACATCGATTGATTTGACATGTTGGCACAGTTATTCAATCCCTATCAACATTTTTGTTTCAGTTTCAGTAGGGTTAATGATATATGACTTTACATTTGACCTACCACTGTGTGCTCGTGGCCACGATTTTGTTGCCGATATGAATATTGGAATTTTCTTCTTGGAAGTTTCTCTACACTTAAGAATGTTTAAACAACGATATGTAATGTTCTGATTAGCGTTTAGTTCAAATCTAAACCGAGTTATCTAAATCAAAACCAACTAATCCAATTATCATTTTTGAATAATATCACAGGGAATGGCGCTTCTTTGGCTAACAGCCATGTTACCACAAGTGAAGCCATCACCTTGCGATCCCACAGCGGCCGGAAGTCACTGTGGATCCGCAACCGCGTCTCAGCTGGCTCTTTTGTATACTGCATTTGCCCTTATATCGATCGGATCAGGCGGGATCAGACCATGTTCCTTAGCCTTTGGTGCTGATCAGTTAGACAAAAAAGAGAACCCAAAGAACGAAAGAGTTCTTGAGAGTTTCTTTGGCTGGTATTACGCTTCATCAGCTGTGGCTGTACTCATCGCGTTCACGGGCATTGTTTACATTCAAGAGCATCTTGGATGGAAAATTGGATTTGGTGTACCGGCGGTTCTCATGTTGATCGCTGCTTTGTTGTTCGTTCTCGCGTTTCGTCTCTATGTTAGACGCAATGTGACCAAGAGTCTCTTCACCGGTTTAGCTCAGGTTGTTGTTGCAGCTTACGTGAACAGGAAACTAACTCTACCAGATGATCATGACTCCTTTGATTCTTATTATCACGTGAAAGATTCTGATCTCAAAGCTCCAAGTCACAAGTTGAGGTAAACCAACTATATATATACATTCTTTCCTTGGTCTCTTGATATCCTTCCGAGCAACTTTTAAACAAAGCATATTATACAGTAACCACGATGTTAGATCTCTTAAATTTTTTTATTCTCTTAATTAGGTTTAAGAGAAAGCTTGCCTTACAAGAAACATGATCAACACACTCTATTGATTAGGTTTTGACATTTGAGCAATGCTTGTTATAAAAGAAACAAATTGTCTCTCTTTACTTTGATACTACTCTCTTACAACACGATGCACTGTTCTGTTTACTTTGATGCTCTCTTGATTAAGGTTTTGAACAAGCCTAAAACATGATGCTTTCTTTTTGTATTTGGTTCTAGGTTTCTGAATAAAGCTTGTTTAATAAGTAACCGTGAGGAGGAGATTGGGTCAGATGGGTTTGCTTTGAATCCATGGAGGCTATGCACGATAGACAAAGTAGAGGAGCTGAAGGCATTGATCAAAGTCATACCCATATGGTCCACAGGTATAATGATGTCCATAAACACTAGCCAAAGCACGTTTCAGTTGCTGCAAGCGACTTCCATGGACCGACGTCTCAGCCGCCATGGTTCAAGCTTTCAAGTGCCGGCTGGATCATTCGGTATGTTCACAATCATAGCCCTAGCCATGTGGGTCGTTTTATATGACCGTGTCGTCATCCCATTAGTTTCAAAGATCCGAGGTAGACCTTTTAGGCTCAGCGTTAAGCTAAGAATGGGATTAGGGCTATTCATATCATTCTTAGCAATGGCGATTTCCGCAATGGTCGAAAGCTTTAGAAGGAAAAAAGCTTTAAATCAAGGCTATGCAAGCAATGCCAATGCTGTTGTAGACATCTCAGCTATGTGGCTAGTGCCACAATATGTGCTACATGGATTAGCAGAGGCTCTTACCGCGATAGGACAGACTGAGTTCTTCTACACGGAGTTTCCTAAAAGCATGTCTAGCATTGCGGCATCTCTGTTCGGTCTAGGAATGGCTGTGGCTAGTCTATTGGCTAGCGTGATCCTCAATGCGGTCAATGAACTAACCTCAAGAAATGGTAAAGAGAGTTGGGTTTCAGACAACATTAACAAGGGTCATTACAACTATTATTACTGGCTACTTGCGATCATGAGCTTCATCAATGTGATCTATTATGCGATATGTAGCTGGTCGTATGGTCCTTTGGTTGATCAGGTGAGGAATGATAGGGTTAATGGTGTGAGAGAGGAAGAGGAGTTGCTTGACATTGTTGGAAAAGGCTACGAGAAGGAAGATCTAAGCGAAGTTGTTAAAAAAAATTAAGGAATTAAAGATCTTGCAAGATTGTATTTTGTCTATAAAGGGTGTGAAAAATATAGGAGTTGGTATTTTATTGCATTCGGTGTGCGTGGTGTCACTCAGTGTTAAGGTCTATATAGTCTCCCTTTGTAATTAGATTAAATTGTGTTTTAGCTTTCGAATGGTTTTGATAAAAGAAAAAAGGGTTATGATCTTTGGCTGTGTAATTTTTCACCGGCCAGATTGTTTGTTTATTTATTGTGTTATATGAATTGACGGAGTCTTTTCTTTGTACATATTATTCGTTTGTGTTCTTATTTTATATGTACGAGATATCTCCTGACCAAAAAAGAAAATAAAGGAAAACAAATTATCTAGAAGTAAAAAAACAAACTTTGTTGTTCTTCAAATTTCCTGGAAATTATAATAGATAGAATTTCTTTGTTGAATAAAAGAACGATCGATAGGGATGGATCATATTAAGTAATTTGAATTTTATCATGTTTTATCAGCCTATACAGTTTCTAGGATGAAAGAATAATACATATATATCAATTAAATTAGGGTCCTAGCTGGTGTTGTAAGGATTGTGGAATAGCTGAACACATTTAAATAATTTCAATATTTTCAGTTTATCACTGCTATTTTGTTAATAAAGTGGTCAGCTTTGTATATTAGCTTCAATCACTCTAAATTTAAACTATAACCATACTTTGATTAAGTAAATGAAACAGAAGTGCAGACTTTTCTATAACTAATCTGTCAGAAAATAAAATTTCAAGATGTGACTTTTAGTTGTTATTGTTTTCATGATGTGAATCTTTATTTTTATTTTTGCCAAATTCATTATTTGAATCTAAGTGTTTATCAATAACCATTTGAGGAGCTCTCTAATTTATAAAACACAAATGCAACTATTTTACACGATAGCTACCAAATAAAATAAGAAAGGAAGAGCAAAAAAATCAATCTCACACTTGTATTGCAAATTTTAATACATATAATACACTTTCATTTTATAATGGTTCGCGAGTAATCATGTGTACCAAATATGGAGGTTAACTAAGAGTGAATGTTTATTTAGACATATATTGATTTGGAGGAGCAAAACTTGGTGCTTCACCTTCGTATTGTCCTTGTCTTTGAGCAAGTATCCCATTCCAACCTGCAATTATAATCAAATTTCTTCACAAATATTCAATAAAAATAGAAAAAAAATTATAATAAAGTCATTTATATATGTCTTCTACGTAAAATTCATACAATCTTTAAATCCAGAAACATCATATTTCTAAACGTATGTAAATGGTTATATACTTAAATCCGGTTTCGGTAGAACCAA
>CACVBM020001482.1:0-38761 GCA_902728155.2 Microthlaspi erraticum
TACACTGAGTCCACAAATCATCTCTTTTCTTCAAATACTGAGTTTCTTTGCTAATTAGGCTGGGTCTATCGGCAATATATTTGATGAGTGTATCGTGACACACTTTTCCTTCTTGAACAAGGTCGTGGCAACAAGAATCTGAGACTGTCCCATTTCCAAAAGCAGCATCGATTATATCCAAAGCACACTTAGGAGTGATCTTAACTAGACAAGTATCCCATAATGATTTTGCTTCAACTTCTTCTACCGAAAAAACTGGAACAAATGCGCACACCAAAGCTACAACAATGAATAGGGTAGTAAGTTGAGAGTTAAGTTTAGCCATATTTGCTTAAGCTTTACAAACGAATATAGAATTTTTCTTGTGTATGAAACGGATACAGTGAAACGTGTTTAGTGTTTTCTATTTTCAAAAGTAAGATGTGTAGGCTATTTATAAGTGATTGGAATTCCCAACGTAACTTTAAAACTCATTTTCAGGTTATGGTCCTAAATTAATGGCAAATGTTTTCTTTGTTAGTTATACTATGAACGTTATAATATTATGTTTCATATTAACTGTCGATGTAGTGTTTATTTTTTTATTATTATAAATGACGTTTTACATTTTTAATGCAAATTTGTTTTAAAAAAATTCAGATTTATCTACCGCCTTTCGGTTTAAAATTTCTTATGTAAATTTGTATAAAACTTGGAAATATTGAAATAATATGAAAAATGTAAACACATCCATATATCTTCACAAAAGTGAGATATGTCTAACGATATAATTTTTAATAAAACATTATTCTGAAGCACTTTTTAAGTAGCATTTCAAAAAGGCTGTTCTGATAAACTAATTACGTAAAAATTCCAGAAAAAATATCGCAAATACCGTTTGGAAAGACTCTTGGTATCCAAACTACTGAATCAAACATAGGATATTGTTTTAACACTTAATAAATGTGAGGTTATCGATCCACGGATAAATGGTCAAATGTTCGATGCAAAGACGATGTTGGCTATAGTAGACTAACTTACCTCTATTTGCCATAACCTCCCAAGTTTTAGTTATCAAGTGGAATTTAGAATGCATAACTCTTGGCTACTAATAACTTCATATTTGAGCTTTATGTATGAGGTTTTTAATTAAAGTTTTGTTCTAACAAAAGAATAAAAATAAATCTTTTAAAATTATTCGCTCTGTTTTCTTTTCATTTTCAAAATTCAATATTTTGTGTTTAGAAAATTCAAAAGTAAGAAAACTTGATTGGATGATACAGAAAAAACAAACACAAAGATAAATCTAAAACATCAATTTTTAACATTTTAATTTTTTTTGTCCACTCCTGGCGGGTAAATTTTATGAAAAACGTTTGAGTAGTGAACTTTAAATTTTAGAGATTAATTTGTAGATAAATTTTCTTTGATTTGTAATGCAGAGATTAGAGACAAGGATTTTTGCGGCAAGGAAAGTGTAACAGAAACGAGATATCAATATATTAGGTCATAATCACATTAGCAATACATCATTTAAGCTGATTTAGAGATTGAGACACACTGAGTCCACAAATCATCTCTTTTCTTCAAATACTGAGTTTCTTTGCTAATTAGGCTGGGTCTATCGGCAATATATTTGATGAGTGTATCGTGACACACTTTTCCTTCTTGAACAAGGTCGTGGCAACAAGAATCTGAGACTGTCCCATTTCCAAAAACAGCATCGATTATATCCAAAGCACACTTAGGAGTGATCTTAACTAGACAAGTATCCCATAATGATTTTGCTTCAACTTCTTCTACCGAAAAAACTGGAACAAATGCGCACACCAAAGCTACAACAATGAATAGGGTAGTAAGTTGAGAGTTAAGTTTAGCCATATTTGCTTAAGCTTTACAAACGAATATAGAATTTTTCTTGTGTATGAAACGGATACAGTGAAACGTGTTTAGTGTTTTCTATTTTCAAAAGTAAGATGTGTAGGCTATTTATAAGTGATTGGAATTCCCAACGTAACTTTAAAACTCATTTTCAGGTTATGGTCCTAAATTAATGGCAAATGTTTTCTTTGTTAGTTATACTATGAACGTTATAATATTATGTTTCATATTAACTGTCGATGTAGTGTTTATTTTTTTATTATTATAAATGACGTTTTACATTTTTAATGCAAATTTGTTTTAAAAAAATTCAGATTTATCTACCGCCTTTCGGTTTAAAATTTCTTATGTAAATTTGTATAAAACTTGGAAATATTGAAATAATATGAAAAATGTAAACACATCCATATATCTTCACAAAAGTGAGATATGTCTAACGATATAATTTTTAATAAAACATTATTCTGAAGCACTTTTTAAGTAGCATTTCAAAAAGGCTGTTCTGATAAACTAATTACGTAAAAATTCCAGAAAAAATATCGCAAATACCGTTTGGAAAGACTCTTGGTATCCAAACTACTGAATCAAACATAGGATATTGTTTTAACACTTAATAAATGTGAGGTTATCGATCCACGGATAAATGGTCAAATGTTCGATGCAAAGATGTTGGCTATAGCAGACTAACTTACCTCTATTTGCCATAACCTCCCAAGTTTTAGTTATCAAGTGGAATTTAGAATGCATAACTCTTGGCTACTAATAACTTCATATTTGAGCTTTATGTATGAGGTTTTTAATTAAAGTTTTGTTCTAACAAAAGAATGAACATAAATCTTTTATAATTATTCGCTCTGTTTTCTTTTCATTTTCAAAATTCAATATTTTGTGTTTAGAAAATTCAAAAGTAAGAAAACTTGATTGGATGATACAGAAAAAACAAACACAAACATAAATCTAAAACATCAATTTTTAACATTTTAATTTTTTTTGTCCACTCCTGGCGGGTAAATTTTATGAAAAACGTTTGAGTAGTGAACTTTAAATTTTAGAGATTAATTTGTAGATAAATTTTCTTTGATTTGTAATGCAAGAGATTAGAGACAAGGATTTTTGCGGCAAGGAAAGTGTAACAGAAACGTGATATCAATATATTAGGTCATAATCACATTAGCAATACATCATTTAAGCTGATTTAGAGATTGAGACACACTGAGTCCACAAATCATCTCTTTTCTTCAAATACTGAGTTTCTTTGCTAATTAGGCTGGGTCTATCGGCAATATATTTGATGAGTGTATCGTGACACACTTTTCCTTCTTGAACAAGGTCGTGGCAACAAGAATCTGAGACTGTCCCATTTCCAAAAACAGCATCGATTATATCCAAAGCACACTTAGGAGTGATCTTAACTAGACAAGTATCCCATAATGATTTTGCTTCAACTTCTTCTACCGAAAAAACTGGAACAAATGCGCACACCAAAGCTACAACAATGAATAGGGTAGTAAGTTGAGAGTTAAGTTTAGCCATATTTGCTTAAGCTTTACAAACGAATATAGAATTTTTCTTGTGTATGAAACGGATACAGTGAAACGTGTTTAGTGTTTTCTATTTTCAAAAGTAAGATGTGTAGGCTATTTATAAGTGATTGGAATTCCCAACGTAACTTTAAAACTCATTTTCAGGTTATGGTCCTAAATTAATGGCAAATGTTTTCTTTGTTAGTTATACTATGAACGTTATAATATTATGTTTCATATTAACTGTCGATGTAGTGTTTATTTTTTTATTATTATAAATGACGTTTTACATTTTTAATGCAAATTTGTTTTAAAAAAATTCAGATTTATCTACCGCCTTTCGGTTTAAAATTTCTTATGTAAATTTGTATAAAACTTGGAAATATTGAAATAATATGAAAAATGTAAACACATCCATATATCTTCACAAAAGTGAGATATGTCTAACGATATAATTTTTAATAAAACATTATTCTGAAGCACTTTTTAAGTAGCATTTCAAAAAGGCTGTTCTGATAAACTAATTACGTAAAAATTCCAGAAAAAATATCGCAAATACCGTTTGGAAAGACTCTTGGTATCCAAACTACTGAATCAAACATAGGATATTGTTTTAACACTTAATAAATGTGAGGTTATCGATCCACGAATAAATGGTCAAATGTTCGATGCAAAGATGTTGGCTATAGCAGACTAACTTACCTCTATTTGCCATAACCTCCCAAGTTTTAGTTATCAAGTGGAATTTAGAATGCATAACTCTTGGCTACTATTAACTTCATATTTGAGCTTTATGTATGAGGTTTTTAATTAAAGTTTTGTTCTAACAAAAGAATAAAAATAAATCTTTTAAAATTATTCGCTCTGTTTTCTTTTCATTTTCAAAATTCAATATTTTGTGTTTAGAAAATTCAAAAGTAAGAAAACTTGATTGGATGATACAGAAAAAACAAACACAAAGATAAATCTAAAACATCAATTTTTAACATTTTAATTTTTTTTGTCCACTCCTGGCGGGTAAATTTTATGAAAAACGTTTGAGTAGTGAACTTTAAATTTTAGAGATTAATTTGTAGATAAATTTTCTTTGATTTGTAATGCAAGAGATTAGAGACAAGGATTTTTGCGGCAAGGAAAGTGTAACAGAAACGAGATATCAATATATTAGGTCATAATCACATTAGCAATACATCATTTAAGCTGATTTAGAGATTGAGACACACTGAGTCCACAAATCATCTCTTTTCTTCAAATACTGAGTTTCTTTGCTAATTAGGCTGGGTCTATCGGCAATATATTTGATGAGTGTATCGTGACACACTTTTCCTTCTTGAACAAGGTCGTGGCAACAAGAATCTGAGACTGTCCCATTTCCAAAAACAGCATCGATTATATCCAAAGCACACTTAGGAGTGATCTTAACTAGACAAGTATCCCATAATGATTTTGCTTCAACTTCTTCTACCTAAAAAACTGGAACAAATGCGCACACCAAAGCTACAACAATGAATAGGGTAGTAAGTTGAGAGTTAAGTTTAGCCATATTTGCTTAAGCTTTACAAACGAATATAGAATTTTTCTTGTGTATGAAACGGATACAGTGAAACGTGTTTAGTGTTTTCTATTTTCAAAAGTAAGATGTGTAGGCTATTTATAAGTGATTGGAATTCCCAACGTAACTTTAAAACTCATTTTCAGGTTATGGTCCTAAACTAATGGCAAATGTTTTCTTTGTTAGTTATACTATGAACGTTATAATATTATGTTTCATATTAACTGTCGATGCAGTGTTTATTTTTTTATTATTATAAATGACGTTTTACATTTTTAATGCAAATTTGTTTTAAAAAAATTCAGATTTATCTACCGCCTTTCGGTTTAAAATTTCTTATGTAAATTTGTATAAAACTTGGAAATATTGAAATAATATGAAAAATGTAAACACATCCATATATCTTCACAAAAGTGAGATATGTCTAACGATATAATTTTTAATAAAACATTATTCTGAAGCACTTTTTAAGTAGCATTTCAAAAAGGCTGTTCTGATAAACTAATTACGTAAAAATTCCAGAAAAAATATCGCAAATACCGTTTGGAAAGACTCTTGGTATCCAAACTACTGAATCAAACATAGGATATTGTTTTAACACTTAATAAATGTGAGGTTATCGATCCACGAATAAATGGTCAAATGTTCGATGCAAAGATGTTGGCTATAGCAGACTAACTTACCTCTATTTGCCATAACCTCCCAAGTTTTAGTTATCAAGTGGAATTTAGAATGCATAACTCTTGGCTACTATTAACTTCATATTTGAGCTTTATGTATGAGGTTTTTAATTAAAGTTTTGTTCTAACAAAAGAATAAAAATAAATCTTTTAAAATTATTCGCTCTGTTTTCTTTTCATTTTCAAAATTCAATATTTTGTGTTTAGAAAATTCAAAAGTAAGAAAACTTGATTGGATGATACAGAAAAAACAAACACAAAGATAAATCTAAAACATCAATTTTTAACATTTTAATTTTTTTTGTCCACTCCTGGCGGGTAAATTTTATGAAAAACGTTTGAGTAGTGAACTTTAAATTTTAGAGATTAATTTGTAGATAAATTTTCTTTGATTTGTAATGCAAGAGATTAGAGACAAGGATTTTTGCGGCAAGGAAAGTGTAACAGAAACGTGATATCAATATATTAGGTCATAATCACATTAGCAATACATCATTTAAGCTGATTTAGAGATTGAGACACACTGAGTCCACAAATCATCTCTTTTCTTCAAATACTGAGTTTCTTTGCTAATTAGGCTGGGTCTATCGGCAATATATTTGATGAGTGTATCGTGACACACTTTTCCTTCTTGAACAAGGTCGTGGCAACAAGAATCTGAGACTGTCCCATTTCCAAAAACAGCATCGATTATATCCAAAGCACACTTAGGAGTGATCTTAACTAGACAAGTATCCCATAATGATTTTGCTTCAACTTCTTCTACCGAAAAAACTGGAACAAATGCGCACACCAAAGCTACAACAATGAATAGGGTAGTAAGTTGAGAGTTAAGTTTAGCCATATTTGCTTAAGCTTTACAAACGAATATAGAATTTTTCTTGTGTATGAAACGGATACAGTGAAACGTGTTTAGTGTTTTCTATTTTCAAAAGTAAGATGTGTAGGCTATTTATAAGTGATTGGAATTCCCAACGTAACTTTAAAACTCATTTTCAGGTTATGGTCCTAAATTAATGGCAAATGTTTTCTTTGTTAGTTATACTATGAACGTTATAATATTATGTTTCATATTAACTGTCGATGTAGTGTTTATTTTTTTATTATTATAAATGACGTTTTACATTTTTAATGCAAATTTGTTTTAAAAAAATTCAGATTTATCTACCGCCTTTCGGTTTAAAATTTCTTATGTAAATTTGTATAAAACTTGGAAATATTGAAATAATATGAAAAATGTAAACACATCCATATATCTTCACAAAAGTGAGATATGTCTAACGATATAATTTTTAATAAAACATTATTCTGAAGCACTTTTTAAGTAGCATTTCAAAAAGGCTGTTCTGATAAACTAATTACGTAAAAATTCCAGAAAAAATATCGCAAATACCGTTTGGAAAGACTCTTGGTATCCAAACTACTGAATCAAACATAGGATATTGTTTTAACACTTAATAAATGTGAGGTTATCGATCCACGAATAAATGGTCAAATGTTCGATGCAAAGATGTTGGCTATAGCAGACTAACTTACCTCTATTTGCCATAACCTCCCAAGTTTTAGTTATCAAGTGGAATTTAGAATGCATAACTCTTGGCTACTATTAACTTCATATTTGAGCTTTATGTATGAGGTTTTTAATTAAAGTTTTGTTCTAACAAAAGAATAAAAATAAATCTTTTAAAATTATTCGCTCTGTTTTCTTTTCATTTTCAAAATTCAATATTTTGTGTTTAGAAAATTCAAAAGTAAGAAAACTTGATTGGATGATACAGAAAAAACAAACACAAAGATAAATCTAAAACATCAATTTTTAACATTTTAATTTTTTTTGTCCACTCCTGGCGGGTAAATTTTATGAAAAACGTTTGAGTAGTGAACTTTAAATTTTAGAGATTAATTTGTAGATAAATTTTCTTTGATTTGTAATGCAAGAGATTAGAGACAAGGATTTTTGCGGCAAGGAAAGTGTAACAGAAACGAGATATCAATATATTAGGTCATAATCACATTAGCAATACATCATTTAAGCTGATTTAGAGATTGAGACACACTGAGTCCACAAATCATCTCTTTTCTTCAAATACTGAGTTTCTTTGCTAATTAGGCTGGGTCTATCGGCAATATATTTGATGAGTGTATCGTGACACACTTTTCCTTCTTGAACAAGGTCGTGGCAACAAGAATCTGAGACTGTCCCATTTCCAAAAACAGCATCGATTATATCCAAAGCACACTTAGGAGTGATCTTAACTAGACAAGTATCCCATAATGATTTTGCTTCAACTTCTTCTACCGAAAAAACTGGAACAAATGCGCACACCAAAGCTACAACAATGAATAGGGTAGTAAGTTGAGAGTTAAGTTTAGCCATATTTGCTTAAGCTTTACAAACGAATATAGAATTTTTCTTGTGTATGAAACGGATACAGTGAAACGTGTTTAGTGTTTTCTATTTTCAAAAGTAAGATGTGTAGGCTATTTATAAGTGATTGGAATTCCCAACGTAACTTTAAAACTCATTTTCAGGTTATGGTCCTAAATTAATGGCAAATGTTTTCTTTGTTAGTTATACTATGAACGTTATAATATTATGTTTCATATTAACTGTCGATGTAGTGTTTATTTTTTTATTATTATAAATGACGTTTTACATTTTTAATGCAAATTTGTTTTAAAAAAATTCAGATTTATCTACCGCCTTTCGGTTTAAAATTTCTTATGTAAATTTGTATAAAACTTGGAAATATTGAAATAATATGAAAAATGTAAACACATCCATATATCTTCACAAAAGTGAGATATGTCTAACGATATAATTTTTAATAAAACATTATTCTGAAGCACTTTTTAAGTAGCATTTCAAAAAGGCTGTTCTGATAAACTAATTACGTAAAAATTCCAGAAAAAATATCGCAAATACCGTTTGGAAAGACTCTTGGTATCCAAACTACTGAATCAAACATAGGATATTGTTTTAACACTTAATAAATGTGAGGTTATCGATCCACGAATAAATGGTCAAATGTTCGATGCAAAGATGTTGGCTATAGCAGACTAACTTACCTCTATTTGCCATAACCTCCCAAGTTTTAGTTATCAAGTGGAATTTAGAATGCATAACTCTTGGCTACTATTAACTTCATATTTGAGCTTTATGTATGAGGTTTTTAATTAAAGTTTTGTTCTAACAAAAGAATAAAAATAAATCTTTTAAAATTATTCGCTCTGTTTTCTTTTCATTTTCAAAATTCAATATTTTGTGTTTAGAAAATTCAAAAGTAAGAAAACTTGATTGGATGATACAGAAAAAACAAACACAAACATAAATCTAAAACATCAATTTTTAACATTTTAATTTTTTTTGTCCACTCCTGGCGGGTAAATTTTATGAAAAACGTTTGAGTAGTGAACTTTAAATTTTAGAGATTAATTTGTAGATAAATTTTCTTTGATTTGTAATGCAAGAGATTAGAGACAAGGATTTTTGCGGCAAGGAAAGTGTAACAGAAACGTGATATCAATATATTAGGTCATAATCACATTAGCAATACATCATTTAAGCTGATTTAGAGATTGAGACACACTGAGTCCACAAATCATCTCTTTTCTTCAAATACTGAGTTTCTTTGCTAATTAGGCTGGGTCTATCGGCAATATATTTGATGAGTGTATCGTGACACACTTTTCCTTCTTGAACAAGGTCGTGGCAACAAGAATCTGAGACTGTCCCATTTCCAAAAACAGCATCGATTATATCCAAAGCACACTTAGGAGTGATCTTAACTAGACAAGTATCCCATAATGATTTTGCTTCAACTTCTTCTACCGAAAAAACTGGAACAAATGCGCACACCAAAGCTACAACAATGAATAGGGTAGTAAGTTGAGAGTTAAGTTTAGCCATATTTGCTTAAGCTTTACAAACGAATATAGAATTTTTCTTGTGTATGAAACGGATACAGTGAAACGTGTTTAGTGTTTTCTATTTTCAAAAGTAAGATGTGTAGGCTATTTATAAGTGATTGGAATTCCCAACGTAACTTTAAAACTCATTTTCAGGTTATGGTCCTAAATTAATGGCAAATGTTTTCTTTGTTAGTTATACTATGAACGTTATAATATTATGTTTCATATTAACTGTCGATGTAGTGTTTATTTTTTTATTATTATAAATGACGTTTTACATTTTTAATGCAAATTTGTTTTAAAAAAATTCAGATTTATCTACCGCCTTTCGGTTTAAAATTTCTTATGTAAATTTGTATAAAACTTGGAAATATTGAAATAATATGAAAAATGTAAACACATCCATATATCTTCACAAAAGTGAGATATGTCTAACGATATAATTTTTAATAAAACATTATTCTGAAGCACTTTTTAAGTAGCATTTCAAAAAGGCTGTTCTGATAAACTAATTACGTAAAAATTCCAGAAAAAATATCGCAAATACCGTTTGGAAAGACTCTTGGTATCCAAACTACTGAATCAAACATAGGATATTGTTTTAACACTTAATAAATGTGAGGTTATCGATCCACGGATAAATGGTCAAATGTTCGATGCAAAGATGTTGGCTATAGTAGACTAACTTACCTCTATTTGCCATAACCTCCCAAGTTTTAGTTATCAAGTGGAATTTAGAATGCATAACTCTTGGCTACTAATAACTTCATATTTGAGCTTTATGTATGAGGTTTTTAATTAAAGTTTTGTTCTAACAAAAGAATGAACATAAATCTTTTATAATTATTCGCTCTGTTTTCTTTTCATTTTCAAAATTCAATATTTTGTGTTTAGAAAAATCAAAAGTAAGAAAACTTGATTGGATGATACAGAAAAAACAAACACAAACATAAATCTAAAACATCAATTTTTAACATTTTTATTCTTTTTGTCCACTCCTGGCGGGTAAATTTTATGAAAAACGTTTGAGTAGTAAACTTTAAATTTTAGAGATTAATTTGTAGATAAATTTTCTTTGATTTGTAATGCAGGAGATTAGAGACAAGGATTTTTGCGGCAAGGAAAGTGTAACAGAAACGTGATATCAATATATTAGGTCATAATCACATTAGCAATACATCATTTAAGCTGATTTAGAGATTGAGACACACTGAGTCCACAAATCATCTCTTTTCTTCAAATACTGAGTTTCTTTGCTAATTAGGCTGGGTCTATCGGCAATATATTTGATGAGTGTATCGTGACACACTTTTCCTTCTTGAACAAGGTCGTGGCAACAAGAATCTGAGACTGTCCCATTTCCAAAAACAGCATCGATTATATCCAAAGCACACTTAGGAGTGATCTTAACTAGACAAGTATCCCATAATGATTTTGCTTCAACTTCTTCTACCGAAAAAACTGGAACAAATGCGCACACCAAAGCTACAACAATGAATAGGGTAGTAAGTTGAGAGTTAAGTTTAGCCATATTTGCTTAAGCTTTACAAACGAATATAGAATTTTTCTTGTGTATGAAACGGATACAGTGAAACGTGTTTAGTGTTTTCTATTTTCAAAAGTAAGATGTGTAGGCTATTTATAAGTGATTGGAATTCCCAACGTAACTTTAAAACTCATTTTCAGGTTATGGTCCTAAATTAATGGCAAATGTTTTCTTTGTTAGTTATACTATGAACGTTATAATATTATGTTTCATATTAACTGTCGATGTAGTGTTTATTTTTTTATTATTATAAATGACGTTTTACATTTTTAATGCAAATTTGTTTTAAAAAAATTCAGATTTATCTACCGCCTTTCGGTTTAAAATTTCTTATGTAAATTTGTATAAAACTTGGAAATATTGAAATAATATGAAAAATGTAAACACATCCATATATCTTCACAAAAGTGAGATATGTCTAACGATATAATTTTTAATAAAACATTATTCTGAAGCACTTTTTAAGTAGCATTTCAAAAAGGCTGTTCTGATAAACTAATTACGTAAAAATTCCAGAAAAAATATCGCAAATACCGTTTGGAAAGACTCTTGGTATCCAAACTACTGAATCAAACATAGGATATTGTTTTAACACTTAATACATGTGAGGTTATCTATCCACGGATAAATGATCAAATGTTCGATGCAAAGACGATGTTGGCTATAGTAGACTAACTTACCTCTATTTGCCATAACCTCCCAAGTTTTAGTTATCAAGTGGAATTTAGATACATAACTCTTGGCTACTAATAACTTCATATTTGAGCTTTATGTATGAGGTTTTTAATTAAAGTTTTGTTCTAACAAAAGAATGAACATAAATCTTTTATAATTATTCGCTCTGTTTTCTTTTCATTTTCAAAATTCAATATTTTGTGTTTAGAAAAATCAAAAGTAAGAAAACTTGATTGGATGATACAGAAAAAAAAACACAAACATAAATCTAAAACATCAATTTTTAACATTTTTATTCTTTTTGTCCACTCCTGGCGGGTAAATTTTATGAAAAACGTTTGAGTAGTGAACTTTAAATTTTAGAGATTAATTTGTAGATAAATTTTCTTTGATTTGTAATGCAGGAGATTAGAGACAAGGATTTTTGCGGCAAGGAAAGTGTAACAGAAACGTGATATCAATATATTAGGTCATAATCACATTAGCAATACATCATTTAAGCTGATTTAGAGATTGAGACACACTGAGTCCACAAATCATCTCTTTTCTTCAAATACTGAGTTTCTTTGCTAATTAGGCTGGGTCTATCGGCAATATATTTGATGAGTGTATCGTGACACACTTTTCCTTCTTGAACAAGGTCGTGGCAACAAGAATCTGAGACTGTCCCATTTCCAAAAACAGCATCGATTATATCCAAAGCACACTTAGGAGTGATCTTAACTAGACAAGTATCCCATAATGATTTTGCTTCAACTTCTTCTACCGAAAAAACTGGAACAAATGCGCACACCAAAGCTACAACAATGAATAGGGTAGTAAGTTGAGAGTTAAGTTTAGCCATATTTGCTTAAGCTTTACAAACGAATATAGAATTTTTCTTGTGTATGAAACGGATACAGTGAAACGTGTTTAGTGTTTTCTATTTTCAAAAGTAAGATGTGTAGGCTATTTATAAGTGATTGGAATTCCCAACGTAACTTTAAAACTCATTTTCAGGTTATGGTCCTAAATTAATGGCAAATGTTTTCTTTGTTAGTTATACTATGAACGTTATAATATTATGTTTCATATTAACTGTCGATGTAGTGTTTATTTTTTTATTATTATAAATGACGTTTTACATTTTTAATGCAAATTTGTTTTAAAAAAATTCAGATTTATCTACCGCCTTTCGGTTTAAAATTTCTTATGTAAATTTGTATAAAACTTGGAAATATTGAAATAATATGAAAAATGTAAACACATCCATATATCTTCACAAAAGTGAGATATGTCTAACGATATAATTTTTAATAAAACATTATTCTGAAGCACTTTTTAAGTAGCATTTCAAAAAGGCTGTTCTGATAAACTAATTACGTAAAAATTCCAGAAAAAATATCGCAAATACCGTTTGGAAAGACTCTTGGTATCCAAACTACTGAATCAAACATAGGATATTGTTTTAACACTTAATACATGTGAGGTTATCTATCCACGGATAAATGATCAAATGTTCGATGCAAAGACGATGTTGGCTATAGTAGACTAACTTACCTCTATTTGCCATAACCTCCCAAGTTTTAGTTATCAAGTGGAATTTAGTATACATAACTCTTGGCTACTAATAACTTCATATTTGAGCTTTATGTATGAGGTTTTTAATTAAAGTTTTGTTCTAACAAAAGAATGAACATAAATCTTTTATAATTATTCGCTCTGTTTTCTTTTCATTTTCAAAATTCAATATTTTGTGTTTAGAAAAATCAAAAGTAAGAAAACTTGATTGGATGATACAGAAAAAAAAAACACAAACATAAATCTAAAACATCAATTTTTAACATTTTTATTCTTTTTGTCCACTCCTGGCGGGTAAATTTTATGAAAAATGTTTGAGTAGTAAACTTTAAATTTTAGAGATTAATTTGTAGATAAATTTTCTTTGATTTGTAATGCAGGAGATTAGAGACAAGGATTTTTGCGGCAAGGAAAGTGTAACAGAAACGTGATATCAATATATTAGGTCATAATCACATTAGCAATACATCATTTAAGCTGATTTAGAGATTGAGACACACTGAGTCCACAAATCATCTCTTTTCTTCAAATACTGAGTTTCTTTGCTAATTAGGCTGGGTCTATCGGCAATATATTTGATGAGTGTATCGTGACACACTTTTCCTTCTTGAACAAGGTCGTGGCAACAAGAATCTGAGACTGTCCCATTTCCAAAAACAGCATCGATTATATCCAAAGCACACTTAGGAGTGATCTTAACTAGACAAGTATCCCATAATGATTTTGCTTCAACTTCTTCTACCGAAAAAACTGGAACAAATGCGCACACCAAAGCTACAACAATGAATAGGGTAGTAAGTTGAGAGTTAAGTTTAGCCATATTTGCTTAAGCTTTACAAACGAATATAGAATTTTTCTTGTGTATGAAACGGATACAGTGAAACGTGTTTAGTGTTTTCTATTTTCAAAAGTAAGATGTGTAGGCTATTTATAAGTGATTGGAATTCCCAACGTAACTTTAAAACTCATTTTCAGGTTATGGTCCTAAATTAATGGCAAATGTTTTCTTTGTTAGTTATACTATGAACGTTATAATATTATGTTTCATATTAACTGTCGATGTAGTGTTTATTTTTTTATTATTATAAATGACGTTTTACATTTTTAATGCAAATTTGTTTTAAAAAAATTCAGATTTATCTACCGCCTTTCGGTTTAAAATTTCTTATGTAAATTTGTATAAAACTTGGAAATATTGAAATAATATGAAAAATGTAAACACATCCATATATCTTCACAAAAGTGAGATATGTCTAACGATATAATTTTTAATAAAACATTATTCTGAAGCACTTTTTAAGTAGCATTTCAAAAAGGCTGTTCTGATAAACTAATTACGTAAAAATTCCAGAAAAAATATCGCAAATACCGTTTGGAAAGACTCTTGGTATCCAAACTACTGAATCAAACATAGGATATTGTTTTAACACTTAATACATGTGAGGTTATCTATCCACGGATAAATGATCAAATGTTCGATGCAAAGACGATGTTGGCTATAGTAGACTAACTTACCTCTATTTGCCATAACCTCCCAAGTTTTAGTTATCAAGTGGAATTTAGTATACATAACTCTTGGCTACTAATAACTTCATATTTGAGCTTTATGTATGAGGTTTTTAATTAAAGTTTTGTTCTAACAAAAGAATGAACATAAATCTTTTATAATTATTCGCTCTGTTTTCTTTTCATTTTCAAAATTCAATATTTTGTGTTTAGAAAAATCAAAAGTAAGAAAACTTGATTGGATGATACAGAAAAAAAAAACACAAACATAAATCTAAAACATCAATTTTTAACATTTTTATTCTTTTTGTCCACTCCTGGCGGGTAAATTTTATGAAAAACGTTTGAGTAGTAAACTTTAAATTTTAGAGATTAATTTGTAGATAAATTTTCTTTGATTTGTAATGCAGGAGATTAGAGACAAGGATTTTTGCGGCAAGGAAAGTGTAACAGAAACGTGATATCAATATATTAGGTCATAATCACATTAGCAATACATCATTTAAGCTGATTTAGAGATTGAGACACACTGAGTCCACAAATCATCTCTTTTCTTCAAATACTGAGTTTCTTTGCTAATTAGGCTGGGTCTATCGGCAATATATTTGATGAGTGTATCGTGACACACTTTTCCTTCTTGAACAAGGTCGTGGCAACAAGAATCTGAGACTGTCCCATTTCCAAAAACAGCATCGATTATATCCAAAGCACACTTAGGAGTGATCTTAACTAGACAAGTATCCCATAATGATTTTGCTTCAACTTCTTCTACCGAAAAAACTGGAACAAATGCGCACACCAAAGCTACAACAATGAATAGGGTAGTAAGTTGAGAGTTAAGTTTAGCCATATTTGCTTAAGCTTTACAAACGAATATAGAATTTTTCTTGTGTATGAAACGGATACAGTGAAACGTGTTTAGTGTTTTCTATTTTCAAAAGTAAGATGTGTAGGCTATTTATAAGTGATTGGAATTCCCAACGTAACTTTAAAACTCATTTTCAGGTTATGGTCCTAAATTAATGGCAAATGTTTTCTTTGTTAGTTATACTATGAACGTTATAATATTATGTTTCATATTAACTGTCGATGTAGTGTTTATTTTTTTATTATTATAAATGACGTTTTACATTTTTAATGCAAATTTGTTTTAAAAAAATTCAGATTTATCTACCGCCTTTCGGTTTAAAATTTCTTATGTAAATTTGTATAAAACTTGGAAATATTGAAATAATATGAAAAATGTAAACACATCCATATATCTTCACAAAAGTGAGATATGTCTAACGATATAATTTTTAATAAAACATTATTCTGAAGCACTTTTTAAGTAGCATTTCAAAAAGGCTGTTCTGATAAACTAATTACGTAAAAATTCCAGAAAAAATATCGCAAATACCGTTTGGAAAGACTCTTGGTATCCAAACTACTGAATCAAACATAGGATATTGTTTTAACACTTAATACATGTGAGGTTATCTATCCACGGATAAATGATCAAATGTTCGATGCAAAGACGATGTTGGCTATAGTAGACTAACTTACCTCTATTTGCCATAACCTCCCAAGTTTTAGTTATCAAGTGGAATTTAGTATACATAACTCTTGGCTACTAATAACTTCATATTTGAGCTTTATGTATGAGGTTTTTAATTAAAGTTTTGTTCTAACAAAAGAATGAACATAAATCTTTTATAATTATTCGCTCTGTTTTCTTTTCATTTTCAAAATTCAATATTTTGTGTTTAGAAAAATCAAAAGTAAGAAAACTTGATTGGATGATACAGAAAAAAAAAACACAAACATAAATCTAAAACATCAATTTTTAACATTTTTATTCTTTTTGTCCACTCCTGGCGGGTAAATTTTATGAAAAACGTTTGAGTAGTGAACTTTAAATTTTAGAGATTAATTTGTAGATAAATTTTCTTTGATTTGTAATGCAGGAGATTAGAGACAAGGATTTTTGCGGCAAGGAAAGTGTAACAGAAACGTGATATCAATATATTAGGTCATAATCACATTAGCAATACATCATTTAAGCTGATTTAGAGATTGAGACACACTGAGTCCACAAATCATCTCTTTTCTTCAAATACTGAGTTTCTTTGCTAATTAGGCTGGGTCTATCGGCAATATATTTGATGAGTGTATCGTGACACACTTTTCCTTCTTGAACAAGGTCGTGGCAACAAGAATCTGAGACTGTCCCATTTCCAAAAACAGCATCGATTATATCCAAAGCACACTTAGGAGTGATCTTAACTAGACAAGTATCCCATAATGATTTTGCTTC
This sequence comes from Microthlaspi erraticum, assembly GCA_902728155.2. Classification (NCBI taxonomy): domain Eukaryota; kingdom Viridiplantae; phylum Streptophyta; class Magnoliopsida; order Brassicales; family Brassicaceae; genus Microthlaspi; species Microthlaspi erraticum. Next base: position 17,111 of record CACVBM020001482.1, read on the forward strand.
AACTTCTTCTACCGAAAAAACTGGAACAAATGCGCACACCAAAGCTACAACAATGAATAGGGTAGTAAGTTGAGAGTTAAGTTTAGCCATATTTGCTTAAGCTTTACAAACGAATATAGAATTTTTCTTGTGTATGAAACGGATACAGTGAAACGTGTTTAGTGTTTTCTATTTTCAAAAGTAAGATGTGTAGGCTATTTATAAGTGATTGGAATTCCCAACGTAACTTTAAAACTCATTTTCAGGTTATGGTCCTAAATTAATGGCAAATGTTTTCTTTGTTAGTTATACTATGAACGTTATAATATTATGTTTCATATTAACTGTCGATGTAGTGTTTATTTTTTTATTATTATAAATGACGTTTTACATTTTTAATGCAAATTTGTTTTAAAAAAATTCAGATTTATCTACCGCCTTTCGGTTTAAAATTTCTTATGTAAATTTGTATAAAACTTGGAAATATTGAAATAATATGAAAAATGTAAACACATCCATATATCTTCACAAAAGTGAGATATGTCTAACGATATAATTTTTAATAAAACATTATTCTGAAGCACTTTTTAAGTAGCATTTCAAAAAGGCTGTTCTGATAAACTAATTACGTAAAAATTCCAGAAAAAATATCGCAAATACCGTTTGGAAAGACTCTTGGTATCCAAACTACTGAATCAAACATAGGATATTGTTTTAACACTTAATACATGTGAGGTTATCTATCCACGGATAAATGATCAAATGTTCGATGCAAAGACGATGTTGGCTATAGTAGACTAACTTACCTCTATTTGCCATAACCTCCCAAGTTTTAGTTATCAAGTGGAATTTAGTATACATAACTCTTGGCTACTAATAACTTCATATTTGAGCTTTATGTATGAGGTTTTTAATTAAAGTTTTGTTCTAACAAAAGAATGAACATAAATCTTTTATAATTATTCGCTCTGTTTTCTTTTCATTTTCAAAATTCAATATTTTGTGTTTAGAAAAATCAAAAGTAAGAAAACTTGATTGGATGATACAGAAAAAAAAACACAAACATAAATCTAAAACATCAATTTTTAACATTTTTATTCTTTTTGTCCACTCCTGGCGGGTAAATTTTATGAAAAACGTTTGAGTAGTGAACTTTAAATTTTAGAGATTAATTTGTAGATAAATTTTCTTTGATTTGTAATGCAGGAGATTAGAGACAAGGATTTTTGCGGCAAGGAAAGTGTAACAGAAACGTGATATCAATATATTAGGTCATAATCACATTAGCAATACATCATTTAAGCTGATTTAGAGATTGAGACACACTGAGTCCACAAATCATCTCTTTTCTTCAAATACTGAGTTTCTTTGCTAATTAGGCTGGGTCTATCGGCAATATATTTGATGAGTGTATCGTGACACACTTTTCCTTCTTGAACAAGGTCGTGGCAACAAGAATCTGAGACTGTCCCATTTCCAAAAACAGCATCGATTATATCCAAAGCACACTTAGGAGTGATCTTAACTAGACAAGTATCCCATAATGATTTTGCTTCAACTTCTTCTACCGAAAAAACTGGAACAAATGCGCACACCAAAGCTACAACAATGAATAGGGTAGTAAGTTGAGAGTTAAGTTTAGCCATATTTGCTTAAGCTTTACAAACGAATATAGAATTTTTCTTGTGTATGAAACGGATACAGTGAAACGTGTTTAGTGTTTTCTATTTTCAAAAGTAAGATGTGTAGGCTATTTATAAGTGATTGGAATTCCCAACGTAACTTTAAAACTCATTTTCAGGTTATGGTCCTAAATTAATGGCAAATGTTTTCTTTGTTAGTTATACTATGAACGTTATAATATTATGTTTCATATTAACTGTCGATGTAGTGTTTATTTTTTTATTATTATAAATGACGTTTTACATTTTTAATGCAAATTTGTTTTAAAAAAATTCAGATTTATCTACCGCCTTTCGGTTTAAAATTTCTTATGTAAATTTGTATAAAACTTGGAAATATTGAAATAATATGAAAAATGTAAACACATCCATATATCTTCACAAAAGTGAGATATGTCTAACGATATAATTTTTAATAAAACATTATTCTGAAGCACTTTTTAAGTAGCATTTCAAAAAGGCTGTTCTGATAAACTAATTACGTAAAAATTCCAGAAAAAATATCGCAAATACCGTTTGGAAAGACTCTTGGTATCCAAACTACTGAATCAAACATAGGATATTGTTTTAACACTTAATACATGTGAGGTTATCTATCCACGGATAAATGATCAAATGTTCGATGCAAAGACGATGTTGGCTATAGTAGACTAACTTACCTCTATTTGCCATAACCTCCCAAGTTTTAGTTATCAAGTGGAATTTAGTATACATAACTCTTGGCTACTAATAACTTCATATTTGAGCTTTATGTATGAGGTTTTTAATTAAAGTTTTGTTCTAACAAAAGAATGAACATAAATCTTTTATAATTATTCGCTCTGTTTTCTTTTCATTTTCAAAATTCAATATTTTGTGTTTAGAAAAATCAAAAGTAAGAAAACTTGATTGGATGATACAGAAAAAAAAACACAAACATAAATCTAAAACATCAATTTTTAACATTTTTATTCTTTTTGTCCACTCCTGGCGGGTAAATTTTATGAAAAACGTTTGAGTAGTAAACTTTAAATTTTAGAGATTAATTTGTAGATAAATTTTCTTTGATTTGTAATGCAGGAGATTAGAGACAAGGATTTTTGCGGCAAGGAAAGTGTAACAGAAACGTGATATCAATATATTAGGTCATAATCACATTAGCAATACATCATTTAAGCTGATTTAGAGATTGAGACACACTGAGTCCACAAATCATCTCTTTTCTTCAAATACTGAGTTTCTTTGCTAATTAGGCTGGGTCTATCGGCAATATATTTGATGAGTGTATCGTGACACACTTTTCCTTCTTGAACAAGGTCGTGGCAACAAGAATCTGAGACTGTCCCATTTCCAAAAACAGCATCGATTATATCCAAAGCACACTTAGGAGTGATCTTAACTAGACAAGTATCCCATAATGATTTTGCTTCAACTTCTTCTACCGAAAAAACTGGAACAAATGCGCACACCAAAGCTACAACAATGAATAGGGTAGTAAGTTGAGAGTTAAGTTTAGCCATATTTGCTTAAGCTTTACAAACGAATATAGAATTTTTCTTGTGTATGAAACGGATACAGTGAAACGTGTTTAGTGTTTTCTATTTTCAAAAGTAAGATGTGTAGGCTATTTATAAGTGATTGGAATTCCCAACGTAACTTTAAAACTCATTTTCAGGTTATGGTCCTAAATTAATGGCAAATGTTTTCTTTGTTAGTTATACTATGAACGTTATAATATTATGTTTCATATTAACTGTCGATGTAGTGTTTATTTTTTTATTATTATAAATGACGTTTTACATTTTTAATGCAAATTTGTTTTAAAAAAATTCAGATTTATCTACCGCCTTTCGGTTTAAAATTTCTTATGTAAATTTGTATAAAACTTGGAAATATTGAAATAATATGAAAAATGTAAACACATCCATATATCTTCACAAAAGTGAGATATGTCTAACGATATAATTTTTAATAAAACATTATTCTGAAGCACTTTTTAAGTAGCATTTCAAAAAGGCTGTTCTGATAAACTAATTACGTAAAAATTCCAGAAAAAATATCGCAAATACCGTTTGGAAAGACTCTTGGTATCCAAACTACTGAATCAAACATAGGATATTGTTTTAACACTTAATACATGTGAGGTTATCTATCCACGGATAAATGATCAAATGTTCGATGCAAAGACGATGTTGGCTATAGTAGACTAACTTACCTCTATTTGCCATAACCTCCCAAGTTTTAGTTATCAAGTGGAATTTAGTATACATAACTCTTGGCTACTAATAACTTCATATTTGAGCTTTATGTATGAGGTTTTTAATTAAAGTTTTGTTCTAACAAAAGAATGAACATAAATCTTTTATAATTATTCGCTCTGTTTTCTTTTCATTTTCAAAATTCAATATTTTGTGTTTAGAAAAATCAAAAGTAAGAAAACTTGATTGGATGATACAGAAAAAAAAAACACAAACATAAATCTAAAACATCAATTTTTAACATTTTTATTCTTTTTGTCCACTCCTGGCGGGTAAATTTTATGAAAAACGTTTGAGTAGTAAACTTTAAATTTTAGAGATTAATTTGTAGATAAATTTTCTTTGATTTGTAATGCAGGAGATTAGAGACAAGGATTTTTGCGGCAAGGAAAGTGTAACAGAAACGTGATATCAATATATTAGGTCATAATCACATTAGCAATACATCATTTAAGCTGATTTAGAGATTGAGACACACTGAGTCCACAAATCATCTCTTTTCTTCAAATACTGAGTTTCTTTGCTAATTAGGCTGGGTCTATCGGCAATATATTTGATGAGTGTATCGTGACACACTTTTCCTTCTTGAACAAGGTCGTGGCAACAAGAATCTGAGACTGTCCCATTTCCAAAAACAGCATCGATTATATCCAAAGCACACTTAGGAGTGATCTTAACTAGACAAGTATCCCATAATGATTTTGCTTCAACTTCTTCTACCGAAAAAACTGGAACAAATGCGCACACCAAAGCTACAACAATGAATAGGGTAGTAAGTTGAGAGTTAAGTTTAGCCATATTTGCTTAAGCTTTACAAACGAATATAGAATTTTTCTTGTGTATGAAACGGATACAGTGAAACGTGTTTAGTGTTTTCTATTTTCAAAAGTAAGATGTGTAGGCTATTTATAAGTGATTGGAATTCCCAACGTAACTTTAAAACTCATTTTCAGGTTATGGTCCTAAATTAATGGCAAATGTTTTCTTTGTTAGTTATACTATGAACGTTATAATATTATGTTTCATATTAACTGTCGATGTAGTGTTTATTTTTTTATTATTATAAATGACGTTTTACATTTTTAATGCAAATTTGTTTTAAAAAAATTCAGATTTATCTACCGCCTTTCGGTTTAAAATTTCTTATGTAAATTTGTATAAAACTTGGAAATATTGAAATAATATGAAAAATGTAAACACATCCATATATCTTCACAAAAGTGAGATATGTCTAACGATATAATTTTTAATAAAACATTATTCTGAAGCACTTTTTAAGTAGCATTTCAAAAAGGCTGTTCTGATAAACTAATTACGTAAAAATTCCAGAAAAAATATCGCAAATACCGTTTGGAAAGACTCTTGGTATCCAAACTACTGAATCAAACATAGGATATTGTTTTAACACTTAATACATGTGAGGTTATCTATCCACGGATAAATGATCAAATGTTCGATGCAAAGACGATGTTGGCTATAGTAGACTAACTTACCTCTATTTGCCATAACCTCCCAAGTTTTAGTTATCAAGTGGAATTTAGTATACATAACTCTTGGCTACTAATAACTTCATATTTGAGCTTTATGTATGAGGTTTTTAATTAAAGTTTTGTTCTAACAAAAGAATGAACATAAATCTTTTATAATTATTCGCTCTGTTTTCTTTTCATTTTCAAAATTCAATATTTTGTGTTTAGAAAAATCAAAAGTAAGAAAACTTGATTGGATGATACAGAAAAAAAAACACAAACATAAATCTAAAACATCAATTTTTAACATTTTTATTCTTTTTGTCCACTCCTGGCGGGTAAATTTTATGAAAAACGTTTGAGTAGTGAACTTTAAATTTTAGAGATTAATTTGTAGATAAATTTTCTTTGATTTGTAATGCAGGAGATTAGAGACAAGGATTTTTGCGGCAAGGAAAGTGTAACAGAAACGTGATATCAATATATTAGGTCATAATCACATTAGCAATACATCATTTAAGCTGATTTAGAGATTGAGACACACTGAGTCCACAAATCATCTCTTTTCTTCAAATACTGAGTTTCTTTGCTAATTAGGCTGGGTCTATCGGCAATATATTTGATGAGTGTATCGTGACACACTTTTCCTTCTTGAACAAGGTCGTGGCAACAAGAATCTGAGACTGTCCCATTTCCAAAAACAGCATCGATTATATCCAAAGCACACTTAGGAGTGATCTTAACTAGACAAGTATCCCATAATGATTTTGCTTCAACTTCTTCTACCGAAAAAACTGGAACAAATGCGCACACCAAAGCTACAACAATGAATAGGGTAGTAAGTTGAGAGTTAAGTTTAGCCATATTTGCTTAAGCTTTACAAACGAATATAGAATTTTTCTTGTGTATGAAACGGATACAGTGAAACGTGTTTAGTGTTTTCTATTTTCAAAAGTAAGATGTGTAGGCTATTTATAAGTGATTGGAATTCCCAACGTAACTTTAAAACTCATTTTCAGGTTATGGTCCTAAATTAATGGCAAATGTTTTCTTTGTTAGTTATACTATGAACGTTATAATATTATGTTTCATATTAACTGTCGATGTAGTGTTTATTTTTTTATTATTATAAATGACGTTTTACATTTTTAATGCAAATTTGTTTTAAAAAAATTCAGATTTATCTACCGCCTTTCGGTTTAAAATTTCTTATGTAAATTTGTATAAAACTTGGAAATATTGAAATAATATGAAAAATGTAAACACATCCATATATCTTCACAAAAGTGAGATATGTCTAACGATATAATTTTTAATAAAACATTATTCTGAAGCACTTTTTAAGTAGCATTTCAAAAAGGCTGTTCTGATAAACTAATTACGTAAAAATTCCAGAAAAAATATCGCAAATACCGTTTGGAAAGACTCTTGGTATCCAAACTACTGAATCAAACATAGGATATTGTTTTAACACTTAATACATGTGAGGTTATCTATCCACGGATAAATGATCAAATGTTCGATGCAAAGACGATGTTGGCTATAGTAGACTAACTTACCTCTATTTGCCATAACCTCCCAAGTTTTAGTTATCAAGTGGAATTTAGTATACATAACTCTTGGCTACTAATAACTTCATATTTGAGCTTTATGTATGAGGTTTTTAATTAAAGTTTTGTTCTAACAAAAGAATGAACATAAATCTTTTATAATTATTCGCTCTGTTTTCTTTTCATTTTCAAAATTCAATATTTTGTGTTTAGAAAAATCAAAAGTAAGAAAACTTGATTGGATGATACAGAAAAAAAAACACAAACATAAATCTAAAACATCAATTTTTAACATTTTTATTCTTTTTGTCCACTCCTGGCGGGTAAATTTTATGAAAAACGTTTGAGTAGTGAACTTTAAATTTTAGAGATTAATTTGTAGATAAATTTTCTTTGATTTGTAATGCAGGAGATTAGAGACAAGGATTTTTGCGGCAAGGAAAGTGTAACAGAAACGTGATATCAATATATTAGGTCATAATCACATTAGCAATACATCATTTAAGCTGATTTAGAGATTGAGACACACTGAGTCCACAAATCATCTCTTTTCTTCAAATACTGAGTTTCTTTGCTAATTAGGCTGGGTCTATCGGCAATATATTTGATGAGTGTATCGTGACACACTTTTCCTTCTTGAACAAGGTCGTGGCAACAAGAATCTGAGACTGTCCCATTTCCAAAAACAGCATCGATTATATCCAAAGCACACTTAGGAGTGATCTTAACTAGACAAGTATCCCATAATGATTTTGCTTCAACTTCTTCTACCGAAAAAACTGGAACAAATGCGCACACCAAAGCTACAACAATGAATAGGGTAGTAAGTTGAGAGTTAAGTTTAGCCATATTTGCTTAAGCTTTACAAACGAATATAGAATTTTTCTTGTGTATGAAACGGATACAGTGAAACGTGTTTAGTGTTTTCTATTTTCAAAAGTAAGATGTGTAGGCTATTTATAAGTGATTGGAATTCCCAACGTAACTTTAAAACTCATTTTCAGGTTATGGTCTAGTGATTTGGGGACCTACAGTCATGCACTCACCTTGATTTGGATTGAAAGAGAGGAAAACGGACTGAGCATTGAAGAACACGACGAACGAGTTTTGATTCGACACCAGGAACTCGGATCTCGCTCAAGAACTTCACAAACTCGTCACTTCTCTTCTTCTCTCACAAAAACGGCCGCTAAAAGACAAAACCCGCAGCTCCTCTTCTTTTTATTCGTGATTTAGGGCTTCCAGACCCAAACCAGGCTAAACCAGGCCCAATTTTCACTTAAATTGAACTGGGTTTGATTTAGAAAGCCTTGCGTCGACCGACGCAACTCTTGCGTTGCCCGACGCAACTTTTAAAACTCCACAAAATGGGCTACGGATGTTATAATAGCTTACTATATATTGGGTTTTGTTTTTTTCCTTTTCGTATTGAGAATATGTTTTAGTTTTCCTTTTCATAATGGATGTAACAAATGTTTTTAATTTGAAATTTTTTTTTCTGATTTTCGTTTTCTTTTCCTTTTCTTAATGAGGATATGCTTTTTATTTCCTTTTCTTATTTTTTGTTGTTTTACATGTCACGATTTTAATATTTTTAGAATTTTAAAAATACACTTGTCGTGATCCTATATGAGTTATAAAAATCCTATAGGATTTTATTTATCACATTATTTTTAATTTAATATGTGTTAATATAAATTTGATGAATGGAAAACCTTTTTCTATTTGGAATGACAAATATAATTTTTTCCTTTTTTACTATAATAGAATAAAATTTCAATTTTTAAAAATTTTCCTTTTCCTAACATTTTTTTTTCAAGACGCGTGTCACGATCTTAACAGACGTAACATTAAAACTGACACATGTCGCGATCCTATAAATTATAAAAAAAATTATGTGTCGCAACCACGTCGCGCGCATTCAACTTTATATAATAAGATAAGAAATATATTAAGACTAAAATTCTCTAATCAATAATAAATACGAAAGAATAAGAGGAAATAAACATATACGAAAGAATAAATATAAATAAACATTACTTGGTGTAATTTTAGGGAATAAAGATTAAAATCATTGAATCGTAATATTATTCTTTGATCATTGAAATCTTATACAAGTCTCTCATATTCTGAAAAGGGAAAGAAAATAATAATATTAGATTGTGTGACTTTTTCAAAGTTACTACTCATTTGAACGAGTGTGAGTTTCTCAACTATTTGAAATATCTACGACTGCTAATATCATATTTATTTTATTTCTTAAAAAAAGTGAATGACTGTGAAATACGGTCAACAGAGATGTCTTAGGAGGTGTATTCAACTTAGAATTTCAAATGATTTTAGGAGATTTGTATGAAAATGAAAAGTCCTAAATTGTGTGGCTGGGGCATATATATTTTCCTATTCATGCATATTTTGCATATTTTTCTCCTTTCTAAACTACTACAAATTTCTATAAGTTTATATAAAATTTCCATATTTTATTTTTAGTTAAAATATGAACATGAGTAGCAATCTAGAGAGATGGTTTTGAGTCTTCTGACTACTAAAATTAATTAGACAGAAGTTTGAACATGTTTAATTTGTTTGATTGTGTGATGCTTCCTGCACAGATCTTCCTTTGCTCTCTACTTATTATCCTATGTTTGTAAATTGTAACTGATTTAAAATAATGAATCAAAACACAAAGAACACAATAGAGAAAGAGGAACAAAATTTTATTTTAGCTAAACAAAAGAACATAACGGAATACGACTTTTGAGATAAAGTTCTACAAAATAATCTATAAATTTTGTTGATGGAGATCAGATTACCATAATCTTCAGAGATTGATAGATAATAGATGATTACCAAAACAACCAAAAGTGATGTGTCATTATCAACATACCAATCTTATCTGTCAAAGGATCATATGATTGCTTGTAAGACCAGAGATGTTTTTAATTAAAAAATATTAATTATATCGCCGCCAAGATGGAACTAGTCATTGTTTAACGCGCACCTCTCCTCGACGATTCTCACAAAGCAAACGAATTGGGCCAAATAAAAATTTATATAAATATCCTCAGAGAATGAAATTTGCATACTATCAAGTCTTCAGAGATTGAGAGCAGAGAAAACTCAGAGATGTCAGAAGCTTCGAAACAGATGACAAGAAATGGTAATTTCACATTCTTAACAACTGTTTTATATTATCTCCTCTTATGTTCAAATTGTTTTTTTTTTTTTTTTGCTTTTGAAAAGGATTATTCTGTTAAAATTTGTTTTTCTCCTCAAGAATAAAAAAACTGAAGAAATCCTAATTTTTTTCTTGAATATACAGCAGAATCAGAACACGTACAGAATCCAGAACCAGACCAGATCTTGAGCCAAAGAAGATCGTTGGTGCTCACTCAAAGAAATTGGTGGATCTCTGTTTCGTTATGTCTTTTCTTACTCTTGCTCGGAGATTCTCTCGTCATGCTTCTTTTGAACTTCTTCTACGTCCAAGACCGTCGTGAAAATAGTGACCAAGATCTACAATACAAAGGAACATGGACGCAAGCTCTGATTCAAAACGCTGCGTTTCCAATCCTCATCCCTCTCTTCTTCATTTTACCTTCACCAAAACCAAATCTTGAAACCAACAATACTGGTTTCCTCTCTTTCCGTCTTCTCCTTCTTTACTTGTCTCTTGGTGTTCTTGTTGCTGCTCATAGCAAGTTATTTGCGCTGGGGAAATTATACGCAAACTATGGCGTATTCACCTTGATTTCGGCAACCCAACTAATATTTACGGCGATTTTCACAGCCATTATAAACCGTTTCAAGTTCAATAGATGGATCATCATATCGATAATCCTCACTATTGTGATATACGTTTTTGGTAGTCCTGAATTTGGGGGAGAGCCTGACGAAAACGAAGAATTCTATAGCACTCAAGCTTGGTTAACATTCGCTGCTTCAGTTGCTTTTTCATTATCTCTCTGCTTATTCCAACTTGGCTTCGAGAAACTTCTTGTGAAGACAAAGAGATATGGCAACAAGAAAGTGTTTAGAATGGTCTTGGAGATGCAAATATGTGTCTCTTTCGTCGCCTCGGTTGTTTGCCTGATTGGTTTGTTTGTGAGTGGTGAGTTTAAGGAGTTGAAAGGTGATAGCGAGAGGTTTAAGAAAGGGGAAACGTATTATGTTTTGAGTTTGATCGGGTTGGCTTTGTCGTGGCAGGTTTGGGGGGTCGGGTTAATAGGTTTGGTGCTTTATGTTTCGGGTGTGTTTAGTGATGTTGTACATATGTGTGCATCTCCACTTGTGGCCTTGGTTGTTGTGTTGGCATTTGATTTTATGGATGATGAGTTTAGTTGGCCTAGAATAGGTACTTTGATAGGAACAACTGTGGCTTTGGGAGCTTACTTCTACTCCATGCACAAGAAAAACAAGAAGGAGATGATGGAACTTAATTAACCAGAGAGAGGATATTGTTGAACTTTGATCTTGTATGTTTGTGTCTTTTTCAGAATAATTTAGTTTTTCTTCTTTATCTTGAAAGTCATCTAAGTATGTTGTATAGATTTTAAAGCTGTGTAATTCATTTGTTAATTTTTTTGGTTTGATATTTTTTTTACCTTTGTATTTTCTTAATTTTACACGAAATGAATATTAGCTGCATGAAACTACATTGTGCTGTAATAAATTAGAGAAATTTTATAGAATATACCTCTTGAGGTGCAAATTTTCAAAACTACACCTATAGTGTGGAAATTTTCAAAAATACACTTTTTCCTAATTTTAATATATATGTTTGGGTTCACTAATCCTATATTAGGGTTTAGATTTTGGGGTTTAGGGTTTAGATTTAAGGGTTCAATGTTAGATTTTAGGGTTTTGGATTTATATTTTAGGGTTTAGAGTTCTTTTACTCCATGAAAAAAATGTAGTTTTGAAAATAAACATAGAGGTGTATTTTTGAAAATTGGCACTTCAAGAGGTGTAGTTTTGAAGTTTCCCCAATAAATTATAATCTAATATATTATTTGCGAAGTGAAAATTTCGTTTAGAGCCACCACGTTAACTCTCAGCTGGTTGATTACCCAGTTACCCTTAATGAAAATCTTTTATTAAATCTTCATAATTTCCTTTTTTAAATGTCACGATTTATATTTCTAATTAAAATATTTAACGATAATAATAATCCTAACTACCATATTGCGCTTCACAATTATGTAAAAATTAAAAAATTTGGAAAGAAAATAAAAAGGGAAAACCTAGATTTCTTAACCGACTAAGTCTTATATAAATAGATAGCAATAATGAAAATCAAAACAATCCACATTCTTCATATAGGTGAGATAATTTCTTCGAGTCCATATCTCATCTTTTCTTCATGTAGGTTATTCGTTTTTAGTTTGATCTTACGTCTGTACCTTTAAGTTAAAGTCGTATAATCAGTCGATATGTTCTCTGTTCGACAATAGATTCACAGGAATATCCGATCCATTCATGATTTCTTCAGTCTGAAAAAAATAAAAACAGAACCAATGATGCCGAGATCCCTAGCTTCATGACGCTTTACTTCGAAAATCCTGATCATCAAGGTCACCAAGTTGGCCCTGATGATCCTCGATCACAGAAGCTGTAGTGAACATCGATAGGTTAATAGGAAGAATCATCGATGGGTTAGAGAAAAGAGAGGTTTTTTATGATGTGACAATGATTATGGTTGGTGATTATGGAATGGTTGGAACTTGTGATTAGAAAGTCGTTGTTCTTGATGATTTAGCTTCTTGGATCGAAATCCCTAGCAGCTGGGTTCAGTATTACACTCCGTTGCTAGCGATTAAACCGCCTTCGAATGGAAACGCAGCGGATATGTGGCGAAGATGAACGAAGCCCTAAGCTCTGGTGAAGGAAGTTGAGAATGGCAAGTACTTGAAAATTTATCTCAAAGAGGATTTACCTAGCAGGCTGCATTATGTGGAGAATGATCGGATCCCTCCTATTATAGGATTGGTCGATGAGGGTTTTAAAGTGGAGCAGAAGAAGAGTGAAGCCAAAGAATGTGGTGGAGCTCATGGGTACGACAATGCCTTCTTCTCGATGAGAACTATATTTATAGGGCATGGTCCGATGTTCTTGGAGGGAAAGAAAGTGGCTTCTTTTGAGAATGTTGAGATATACAATGTGATCAGTTTGATTCTAGGGCTTAAGGCTGCTCCTAACAATGCGTTCCGGTACCCACAAAACGTAAGAACAGATTGTCTCGAAAAAATAACAAATTCTGCAGTCTATTAAAACAATGTTCTATTTTTCTAACACGTTTTAGTCAACAAGTGAGGGAAAAAGAAGGTAAATCATGAAGAAGATACGATCATTCAGAAAAACAGAAACTATTGATATGCATAATTTACGGTTAAATGTACTCATACTATCTTGATAAATAACTAACAAAAATATGTTTTCAAATTGTACTTCATAATCATTACAGGATTGATACATAATCATTTCAAGGAGCTACTCTATGAAGTGATAAGTGATCATCAGGAAAAGGTCCGGGTATGGGACAATGATGTGGGAAGCGGAGCTCGGTCTAAGTCTCATGGAGGACTCGGGTGCTTTTGTTGTAACGAGTGTATAAAAATTATCACATGTTTTTTTTTGTTTGTTACAGAAATGTTTTTTACCAAAAAAGAAGAGAAATATACTGGAGGAAGCCGCGAGAGTGCGATCTTCAAAGCCACCGTCTTCCATCGCCCATCTACTCCGAGACACCACCGTTGTTCGTAAAGTCGTCCAGTGGAAGCTAACCTCTTTTACGCTCATCGCCATGTCTCCCCTTATTTTTTCATGAGAGAGTGAATAATGTTCCACCATTGTTGTTGTTGCTTAGAATCCAAGTTACCTCCCTCCACCTTTGAGCTGTTGTTGCGTTGAGTAGAACCTATCGTTGTCACTGGTAAGCGAGACTGGTTTATGATTGCCGTTTACAAAACTGGTTTGTGAGCTTGTGGACATTGTTGCTTGAGGCCTAAGCTTCTGTTGGTAATTGTTGCTTCATAATATATGTGATTTTACCTCCAAAATATGTTCTTGCTTTTAATATCCACCATGTTGTCCTTCTTAACTAGCTTTCGGATGTGAGCTCGTGGTTCTCCCATAGTGCTCAGTCTGTTGCTCATTGAACTGATTAAGGAGAGATATATCATTTAGATGTATATTGCCCGTGTCGCAAGACTGAATTCATTTAATGCTCGATGAGATAAGAAGTTTTAAAGCAGTTGGATGCAAAGACGAGGGATTGTGCTGCTTTTACGCTGATCAAATAGAGTAATGAACAATATGATTAACATCTAAGATTGTTTATCCTACTTTTAGTTTGATTACATCTTTCGTAAGAGTGGAGAAAACGAAGAAACCCAGAGGATAAGGAAGAAGAAAATAGAAGAAGGAGAAGATGAAACAAAAAAAGAATGAAAATTAAGATGTTAGATAAATAAAATAAAGAAAAAAATGTGGTTAGGCTGATCAAATAAACCCTAACCCAGTTTGTAATTTGTGGTTAGGCTGATCAATTCTTTATTTACCAACTATGTATTGTATTATCGGTGAGTCACCTCTATGATAACTCTGTTTTGTAAACCAAAACTACTACTGACATTCTGGTGTATGATAAATGCTCAAAAATCTTCAAATGTCATTACTGTTATAATAAAACTACTTTTAAATCCTAAATTTTGAACCCTAACTTTACAGTAAACCCCCTTCCCCGTACACCATAAGGAGATATAATTTATAAGTTTGTGATCAATATAATGAGAGACAAGTACAAAATGAGGAAAAACATAGAATTAAACGTTATCTAAACCTTGAGCACATTACGCCATTAACCATAAATAGAATGATGTTGATGTAAATTGAGATACATAAATGGCATAATAAAAGAAAAAGAATAACAATAAATTAACCTTTTTATGAAATTTCAATAAAGATATATTGAGATTTTAGGGAAATTATTGCCATCAATACTTATAAGTACTTCTCATAGTTTATTTTGTTTCCTTTCTATCAAAACATATATAATGAAGAAGAAGAATAACATAAGAGCAGAATAAGAAGATAAAAAAAAAAAAAAAAATCGTAGATGTTGTGATTATTTGAAAATGTTAATTGTAAATAAAATAATAAAACGAATAAAAACCCGAAAATAAAAAGATTACGATAAAGAAAGAGGAAAAGAAAAAGAGATTAGAAAGTTGGATAAGAATTAAAAAATAACGGTAGAAAATGAAGGGAAAAAAATCTGAAAGAAATAGAAGACAAAGTAAAAGAATAAGAAGATAAAATGGGGTTGGGATTTACAATGTATGTTTTATATTGATGGGTGTAAGGTTTAGTTTTTCCGGCATTTTAAAATTTATGAATACACTACATTACCGATTTAAAAAATCTTCCTTAAAAAAAAGAAGCAAAAGCCGAACCAATTTGTAATGCCGGGTTCATGTGTGCGGTTTAGAGGGATTATAATGTGGGTTTGGGTTTAAGGTGTAAGGCTGTTTAGGGGAGGGGGTTGTAATGTGGGGTTTGGGTTTAGGGTGTAGGGTTTTTTTTTCCCTAGATCGGGTCGGGGAGCGAGACCGGTGGAACTGAGTTTACATAGTACACATCATAGGATTTATATTGATGGCTGTAGGTTTAATTGTTGATTATAAATTTTTATCTAGCATTCTAAAATAAATTTAGAAATTGAAAAAGCAAAATAATTAAAGCAAACACAGAATCAAAAGATAACAAAAAGATAAAATTTTAAAAGATCTCGACTATATAAATATTTCACAAATCCTTGAAAATATAAAATTTCAAATGAATTGATAAGTGAAATACAAGACATAGACAAAAACAAAAAATAAGAGAGTAAAAGAAAAGAAGACGGTAGAAAAGAAGATGGAAAACTTTGAAAAGAAGAAAACTCGAACATGAAGAAAAAGAAATCAAAGAATAAAAAATGGAAGGTGAAGAGAAAAAAGACAAAGAAGAGATAAATAAAAACTAGAATAAGATGATGTGAGAGAAGACGAAGATAATAAAGATATATATATATATATAGAGAGAGAGAGAGAGAGATAAAAAAACGGAAAAATAATGTAAAGAAAATTAGAAATAAAAATAAGAATAGTGAGTTAAAGGATATGAAGACACAATAAAAGATAGAAGAAAATAAATTGGGAGAAGAAGAAGAAGAAAAAAAAAAGAGAGAAGAAAACAATCATTATAAAAAAACCTTCTTTTAAAAAAACTAATAAAATAAAAGCAAATCCAAAACCAATTTGTAATGTGGGTTCAGGTGTGCGGTTTAGGAGGGAGGTAGAAAGGGGGGAGGGTTATAATGTGAGGTTTGGGTTATAATCTGTGTTTGGGTTTAGAGTGTAGGGTTGTTTAGGGGGGAGGGTTATAATATGGGGTTTGGGTTTAGGGTGTAGAGTTTATATTGATTGGTGTAGGGTTTAGTTTTTGGTGCATTTTTAAATACTTGAATTGTTATGGAAGTACATCAAAATTAAAAATTATTCATTATAATTTTATATTTACCATTTTAAAATACATTCACAAATAGGAAAAAAATGAAAACAGTTACAGCAAATCCAGAATCAAAAGATAACAAAGCAAATATGTTTTAAATAAAGATCTCAACTATATAAAGATAAAAACAATTTCACGAATTCTTAAAAATATAAATTATTTAATGAACTGATAAATGAAAGACAAGACGTAGACAAAAATGAAAAAACATGAGTACAAGAAAAGAAGACGGTGGAAAAGAAGAAGGGAAACTTCAAGAACAAGAAGATAAATCAACATGAGAAAAATCAAATTAAAGAAGGATAAATGGAATTTGAAGACAATAAAGACAAAGAAGAGATAATCAAAAAGTAGAATAGGATGAAGTCAGAAAAGATGAAGATGATAAAGATAGGGAGAGAGGGGGAATGAGAAAGAAAAAAAAAACAGAAAAAGAATTTAAAAAAAAATAGAAATAAAAAGAAGAATAGTGAGTTGGAGGATATGAAGACATAAGAAAAGATTAAAGAAAACAAATTGGAAGAAGAATAAATAAATAAAAAGATTGTGACAACAATAAAAAAATGGAAGAAAAAGAAGAAGATGAGATTACTAGAAAAGAATAAAAGAGAGAAGAAAACAATCATTATAAAAAAAAACCTTCTTTTAAAAAAAGTAATAAAATAAAAGCAAATCAAAAACCAATTTGTAATGTGGGGTTCAGGTGTGCTGTTTAGGAGGGAGGTAGAGGGGGGGGCGAGGGGGTTAAAATGTGGGTTTGGTTTAGGGTGTAGGGCTGTTTAGGGGAGGGGGGGGTTATAATGTAGGGTTTGGGTTTAGGGTGTAGGGTTTTTATTGATGGTTGTAGAATTTAGTTCTTGGTGCATTTTTAAAATTTTGAAGTGTTATGGAAGTATATCAAAATTAAAAATTGTTGATTATAAATTTTTATCTAGCATTCTAAAATACATTAAGAAATAGAAAAAAAGCAAAATAATTAAAGCAAAAACAGAATCAAAAGATAACAAAACAAATAAAATTTTAAAAGATCTCGACTATATAAATATTTCACAAATCCTTGAAAATATAAAGTATCAAATGAATTGATAAGTGAAATACTTTGAAAAGAAAGGAAGACGATAGAAAAGAAGATGGAAAACTTTGAAAAGAAGAAAACTCGAACATGAAGATAAAGAAATCAAATAATACAAAATGGAATGTAAAGAGAAAAAAGACAAGA
The DNA here is from genome assembly GCA_902728155.2 of Microthlaspi erraticum. Classification (NCBI taxonomy): domain Eukaryota; kingdom Viridiplantae; phylum Streptophyta; class Magnoliopsida; order Brassicales; family Brassicaceae; genus Microthlaspi; species Microthlaspi erraticum. Next base: position 34,799 of record CACVBM020001482.1, read on the forward strand.
AGAGATAAATAAAAACTAAAATAAGATGATGTGAGAGAATACGAAGATTATAAAGATAGAGAGAGAGATGGGGAATGAGGAAGACAACAAAAAACGGAAAAAGAGTGTAAAGAAAATTAAAAAGAAAAATAAAAATAGTGAGTGTTAGAGGATATGAAGACACAATAAAAGATTGAAGAAAATAAATTGGAAGAAGAAGAAGAAAAAAAAATGATGATGACAACGAAAAAAAGGAAGAAAAATAAGAAGATGGAATCACTAGAGAAGAATATAAGGGAGAAAAAACAACCATTACAAAAAATAAAACAAAAACTTCTTCTTGAAAAAGTAGAAAAATAAACGCAAATCGAGAACCAATTTGTAATGTGGGTTCAGGTGTGCAGTTTAGGGGGAGGGTTATAATATGGGTTTGGGTTTAGAGTGTAGGGTTGTTTAACGGTAAGGGTTATAATGTGGGGTTTGGGTTTAGGGTGTAGGGTTTATATTGATGGGTGTAGGGTTTAGGTTTTGGTGCATTTTTTAAAACTTGACCTATTATGGAAGTATATCAAAATTAAAAATTGTTCATTATACTTTTATATTTACCTATTTAAAATATATTCACAAATAGATAAAAAAAAAACGAAAACAATTACAGCAAATCCAGAGTCAAAAGATAACAAAGCAATTTTTTTTTAAAAGATCTCAACTATATAAAGATAAAAATAATTTCACGAATCCTTAAAAATATAAACTATCGAATGAACTGATAAATGAAAGACAAGACATAGACAAAAACGAAAAACACGAGTATAAGAAAAGAAGACGGTGGGAAAGAAGAAGGAAAACTTTAAGAACAAGAAGAAAAATCGAACATGAGAAAAAAAAATTAAAGAAGAAAAAATGGACTAAAGACAAAAAAGAGATAAACAAAATGAAGAATTGGATGAAAATGAAGATACTAAAGAAAGAAAATTAGAAATAAAAAAATGAATAGTGAGTTGGAGGATATGAAGACACAAGAAAAGATTGAAGAAAACAAATTGGAAGAAGAAGAAGAAATAAAAAAAGATTATGACAATGAATAAAAAAAAATGGAAGAAAAAGAAGAAGATGGGATTACTGGTGAAGAATAGAAGTGAGAAAAAAAAAATCATTACAATAAAAAACCTTCTTTTAAAAAATAATAAAATAAAAGCAAATCCAAAACACATTTGTAATGTGGGGTTCAGGTATGCGGTTTAGGGAGATAGAGGGGGTTGTAATGTGGGTTTGGGTTTAGGGTATAGGGCTGTTTAGGAGAGAGGGGGGTTATAATGTAGGGTTTGGGTTTAGGGTGTAGGGATGTTTAGGAGAGAGGGGGGTGGGGGTTATAATGTAGGATTTGGGTTTAGGGTGTAGGGTGAATAAAACCACTAGAAAATAAAAAAATGACAGATCAGACAAAAACGATGAAGAGGAAGGAGAAAAAAAGATAACATGAACATAAAGAATAAGAAGTCAAAGTTGGAAAAATAGGAAATAAAAACGAGAAGAATAAAAAGTTAGAAAAGAAAAGTTACTAATGAAAGAGGAAAGAATTCGGGAAAACGAACAATCAATGAGAGTCAAGTGATACGAAGGTAGGATTTATATTGGTGGGTTAGGGTTTAGAAGGTAGGGTTTATATTGGTGGGTGTATGGTTTAGTTTTTTTGTGTGTTTTTTAAATCCTTAGTTTTTGAAAATTTTACTAAAAAAAGAAAACTTTAGTCTTTGAAAATTCTAATGAAAAGGGAAATAGAACAACCAACTATATTGTTTAATCTTTTTCTCAAATCATATCGATAAAATAATACACTGCTTATTCTTAAAATTTCAAAGTGAATTTTTGTAGAACAACAACAATTATAACAAATTAAGCCAGAAATATTTAGTTCAAAATGAAAAGAGTTGTCAAAAAATTTCTTAATCGACAGTGGTTTAAGAATTTGATACAGGAATTTTGCTTTAAAATATATAGCAGCCAGTTGCTATTTATCCTTCAATTTAGTCAATTTACCTAGAAACAAAAAGCGGATCAATAAGAAGCTGAAGAAGACGAATGTGATAAGAAGTAAAGAAATACTTGAGGACGAAATATCGAATAAAGAAAAATCAGAAAAAATAAAGGAAGTAGAAGACATCAGAGAAGATGAAAAGGATGAAACAAGAACACCAACAAGAATGAGAAGATGAAAAAAGAGAAACAGAAAAGAAAAAGATGAATCAGAAAAAGACGATAAAAAGAGAAAAAAGAAGTTAAGATCGTTGGAGAAGAAGAAGAGGAATAATTAGCCGCATACAGAAAAGACGAAGAAGAAGCCGAGAAGGTGAATAAAAACCACTAGAAAATAAAAAAATGACAGATCAGACAAAGACGATGAAGAGGAAGGAGAAAAAAAGATAACATGAACATAAAGAATAAGAAGTCGAAGTTGGAAAAATAGAAATAAAAACGAGAAGAATAAAAAGTTAGAAAAGAAAAGTTACTAATGAAAGAGGAAAGAATTCGGGAAAACGAACAAATCAAAGAGAGTCAAGTGATACGAAGGTAGGGTTTATACTGGTGGGTTAGGGTTTAGAAGGTAGGGTTTATATTGGTAGGTTAGGGTATAAGGTAGAAGGTAGGGTTTAGGTGTGTGTTTTTTAAATCCTTAGTTTTTGAGAATTTTAATAAAAAAAAAGAAAACTTTAGTCTTTGAAAATTCTAATGAAAGGGAAATAGAAAAACAACTATATTTTTAATCTTTTGCTCAAATCATATCGATAAAATCATAGCACTGCTTATTCTTAAAATTTCAAGTGAATTTTTGTACAATAACAACAATTAACAAATTAAGCAAAAATATTTAGCTTAAAATGAAAAGAGTTGTCAAAAAAATTTCTTAATCGACAATGGTTTAAGAATTTGATATAAAATATATAGCAGCCAGTTGCTATTTATCCTTCAATTTAGTCAATTTACCTAGAAACAAAAAGCGGATCAATAAGAAGCTGAAGAAGACGAAAGTGATAAGAAGTAAATGAAATACTTGAGGACGAAAAAATATCGAAAAGAAAAAAGAAAAATCAGAAAAAATAATGAAGTAGAAGACATCAGAGAAGATGAAAAGGATGAAACAAGAACACCAACAAAAATGAGAAGATGAAAAAAGAGAAAGAGAAAAGAAAAAGATGAATCAGAAAAAGACGATAAAAAGAGAGAAAAAATGAAGTTAAGATCGTTGGAGAAAAAGAAGAGGAATAATTAGCCGCATAAAGAAAAGACGAGAAGGTGAATAAACCACTAGAAAATAAAAAAATGACAGATCACACAAAGATGATGAAGAGGAAGGAGGAAAAAAGATAACAAGAACATAAAGAATAAGAAGCCAAAGTTGGAAAAATAGGAAATAAAAACAAGAAGAATAAAAAGTTAGAAAAGAAAAGTTAGTAATGAAAGAGGAAAGAATTCGGAAAACGTACAATCAAAGAGAGTCAAGTGATACGAAGACGATAAATTAATTGAAGAAGAATGAGAATACAAGGAAGAAGAAAAATATAAAGAAAAGAAAAAGACGAAGAAAATCGGAAGAAATGGAAAAAGAAGAATTTGACATAGACAATAAAGAAAAAATGAGATCGTCGGAGTTTAGTTGATTTTTGCATACATGAAAGTTGTATAATAACGAATAATGTTTTGGAATAGGATTAACTCATGAAAGATTTGAAAGACAAGAATTAATGAAATTGAATAAAATGGTATATAAACTATAAAGTAGTTATCTAATACATTTGGTTTGGTATGAATATTTAATGAGTATAATTTGATAGTTTTTCAAATGATACAAATTTTTAGTTTTATTTTTTCAAAATAGTTCATGCCGGCGCAATGTAGAATCTCTTCTAAATCTCAGAAAGAATGAGTTGGGGTTTCCTTTTTCCTCTTTCCTCATCTAATATTTTATTTTTATGACAAACAAAT
>CACVBM020001482.1:39606-78173 GCA_902728155.2 Microthlaspi erraticum
TTTGGGTTTAGGGTGTAGGGTTTATATTGATGGGTGTAGGGTTTATTTTTTGGTGCATTTTTAAAATTTGAATTGTTATGGAAGTATATCAAAATTAAAAATTGTTGATATAAATTTTTATCTAGCATTCTAAAATACATTAAGAAATAGAAAAAAAGCAAAATAATTAAAGCAAAAACAGAATCAAAATCAAAAGATAACAAAACAAATAAAATTTTAAAAGATCTCGACTATATAAATATTTCACAAATCCTTGAAAATATAAAGTATCAAATGAATTGATAAGTGAAATACAAGAAGAGAGTAAAAAGAAAAGAAGACGATAGAAAAGAAGATGGAAAACTTTGAAAAGAAGAAAACTCGAACATGAAGAAAAAGAAATCAAAGAATAAAAATGGAATGTAAAGAGAAAATAGACAAGAAGAGATAAATAAAAACTAAAATAAGATGATGTGAGAGAAGACGAAGATTATAAAGATAGAGAGAGATGGGGAATGAGGAAGACAAAAAAACGGAAAAAGAGTGTAAAGAAAATTAAAAAGAAAAAGAAAAATAGTGAGTGTTAGAGGATATGAAGACACAATAAAAGATTGAAGAAAATAAATTGGAAGAAGAAGAAGAAAAAAAAATGATGATGACAACGAAAAAAAGGAAGAAAAATAAGAAGATGGAATCACTATAGAAGACTATAAGGGAGAAAAAAAAACTTCTTCTTAAAAAAGTAGAAAAATAAACGCAAATCAAGAACCAATTTGTAATGTGGGTTCAGGTGTGCAGTTTAGGGGGAGGGTTATAATATGGGTTTGGGTTTAGAGTGTAGGGTTGTTTAGGGAGGGTTATAATGTGGGGTTTGGGTTTAGGGTGTAGGGTTTATATTGATGGGTGTAGGGTTTAGTTTTTGGTGCATTTTAAAAAACTTGAACTATTATGGAAGTATATCAAAATTAAAAATTGTTCATTATAATTTTATATTTACCTATTTAAAATACATTCACAAATAGATAAAAAAACGAAAACAATTACAGCAAATTCAGAATCAAAAGATAACAAAGCAATTTTTTTTTAAAATATCTCAACTATATAAAGATAAAAATAATTTCAAGAATCCTTAAAAATATAAACTATCGAATGAACTGATAAATGAAAGACAAGACGTAAACAAAAACGAAAAACACGAGTACAAGAAAAGAAGACGGTGGAAAAGAAGAAGGGAAACTTCAAGAACAAGAAGAAAAATCGAACATGAGAAAGAAAAAAAATTAAAGAAGGAAAAATGGACTAAAGACAAAAAAGAGATAAACAAAATGTAGAATGGATGAAAGGATGAAGATGATAAAGAAAGAAAATTAGAAGAAAAAAAAATAGTGAGTTGGAGGATATGAAGACACAAGAAAAGATTGAAGAAAACAAATTGGAAGAAGAAGAAGAAATAAAAAAAGATTATGACAATGAATAAAAAAATGGAAGAAAAAGAAGAAGATGGGATTACTGGAGAAGAATAGAAGGGAGAAAAAAACAATCATTACAAAAAAAAACCTTCTTTTAAAAAATAATAAAATAAAAGCAAATCCAAAACACATTTGTAATGTGGGGTTCCATGTGTGCGGTTTAGGAAGGAGGTGAAGGGGGGGTTGTAATGTGAGTAATGTAGGGTTTGGGTTTAGGGTGTAGGGCTGTTTAGGAGAGAGGGTGGGGGTTATAATGTGGGGTTTGGGTTTAGGGTGTAGGGTGAATAAAAACCACTAGAAAATAAAAAAATGACAGATCAGACAAAGACGATGAAGAGAAAGGAGAAAAAAAGATAACATGAACATAAAGAATAAGAAGTCAAAGTTGGAAAAATAGAAAATAAAAACGATAAGAATAAAAAGTTAGAAAAGAAAAGTTACTTATGAAAGAGGAAACAATTCGGGAAAACGAACAATCAAAGAGAGTCAAGTGATATGAATGTAGGGTTTATATTGGTGGGTTAGGGTTTAGAAGGTAGGGTTTATATTGGTGGGTGTTGGTTTAGTTTTTGTGTGTTTTTTAAAAATCCTTAGTTTTTGAAAATTTTAATAAAAAAAGAAAACTTTAGTCTTTGAAAATTCTAATGAAAAGGGAAATAGAAAAAAACTATAACTTATATTGTTTAATCTTTTTGCTCAAATCATATCGATAAAATAATAGCACTGCTTATTCTTAAAATTTCAAGTGAATTTTTGTAGAACAACAACAATTATAACAAATTAAGCCAGAAATATTTAGTTCAAAATGAAAAGAGTTTTCAAAAAATTTCTTAATCGATAGTGGTTTAAGAATTTGATACAGGAATTTTGCTTTAAAATATATAGCAGCCAGTTGCTATTTATCCTTCAATTTAGTCAATTTACCTAGAAACAAAAAGCGGATCAATAAGAAGCTGAAGAAGACGAATGTGATAAGAAGTAAAGAAATACTTGAGGACGATAGAAAAAAAAATAAAGAAAAATCAGAAAAAATAAGGAAGTGGAAGACATCAGAGAAGATGAAAAGGATGAAACAAGAACACCAACAAGAATGAGAAGATGAAAAAGAGAAACAGAAAAGAAAAAGATGAATCAGAAAAAGACGATAAAAAGAGAAAAAAAAAGAAGTTAAGATCGTTGGAGAAGAAGAAGAGGAATAATTAGCCGCATACAGAAAAGACGAAGAAGAAGCCGAGAAGGTGAATAAAAACCACTAGAAAATAAAAAAATGACAGATCAGACAAAGACGATGAAGAGGAAGGAGAAAAAAAGATAACATGAACATAAAGAATAAGAAGTCAAAGTTGGAAAAATAGGAAATAAAAACGAGAAGAATAAAAAGTTAGAAAAGAAAAGTTACTAATGAAAGAGGAAAGAATTCGGGAAAACGAACAAATCAAAGAGAGTCAAGTGATACGAAGGTAGGGTTTATATTGGTGGGTTAGGGTTTAGAAGGTAGGGTTTATATTGGTGGGTTAGGGTTTAGAAGGTAGGGTTTATATTGGTGGGTGTAGGGTTTAGTTTTGTGTGTGTTTTTTAAATCCTTAGTTTTTGAGAATTTTAATAAAAAAAGAAAACTTTAGTCTTTGAAAATTCTAATGAAAAGGGAAATAGAAAAACAACTATATTGTTTAATCTTTTGCTCAAATCATATCGATAAAATAATAGCACTGCTTATTCTTAAAATTTCAAGTGAATTTTTGTACAACAACAACAATTATAACAAATTAAGCAAAAATATTTAGTTCAAAATGAAAAGAGTTGTCAAAAAAATTTCTTAATCGACATGGTTTAAGAATTTGATGATATAAAATATATAGCAGCCAGTTGCTATTTATCCTTCAATTTAGTCAATTTACCTAGAAACAAAAAGCGGATCAATAAGAAGCTGAAGAAGACGAATGTGATAAGAAGTAAATGAAATACTTGAGGACGAAAAAATATCGAAAAAAATAAAGAAAAATCAGAAAAAATAAGGAAGTAGAAGACATTAGAGAAGATGAAAAGGATGAAACAAGAACACCAACAAGAATGAGAAGATGAAAAAAGAGAAAGAGAAAAGAAAAAGATGAATCAGAAAAAGACGATAAAAAGAGAGAAAAAACGAAGTTAAGATCGTTGGAGAAAAAGAAGAGGAATAATTAGCCGCATACAGAAAAGACGAAGAAGAAGCCGAGAAGGTGAATAAACCACTAGAAAATAAAAAAATGACAGATCACACAAAGATGATGAAGAGGAAGGAGGAAAAAAGATAACAGGAACATAAAGAATAAGAAGTCAAAGTTGGAAAAATAGGAAATAAAAACGAGAAGAATAAAAAGTTAGAAAAGAAAAGTTAGTAATGAAAGAGGAAATAATTCGGGAAAACGAACAATCAAAGAGAGTCAAGTGATACGAAGACGATAAATTAATTGAAGAAGAATGAGAATACAAGGAAGAAGAAAAATAGAAAGAAAAGAAAAAGACGAAGAAAAATCGGAAGAAACGGAAAAAGAAGAATTTGACATAGACAATAAAGAAAAAATGAGATCGTCGGAGTTTAGTTAATTTTTGCATACATGAAAGTTGTATAATAATGAATAATGTTTTGGAGTAGGATAAAACTCATGAAAGATTTGAAAGACAAGAATTAATGAAATTGAATAAAATGGTATATAAACTATAAAGTAGTTATCTAATACATTTGGTTTGGTATGAATATTTAATGAGTATAATTTGATAGTTTTTCAAATGATACAAATTTTTAGTTTTATTTTTTCAAAATAGTTCATGCCGACGCAATGTAGAATCTCTTCTAAATCCTCAGAAAGAATGAGTTGGGGTTTCTTTTTTGCTCTTTCCTCATCTAATATTTTATTTTTATGACAAACAAAACAAATGAAATAAGAAAAAAAAAACAATAGAAGAATATAACAATAAAAAAATTAGAAAAATCGAAAGATAAAAATTATGAAGAATAAGAACTTAAAGCTGTTAAAGAAAACAAATAATAAATTTAAAATAATTGATATGGTTTTGTGCACTAAAATAAAATAAAAACATAATAAAATATTCAAAAAATACAAAATATATGAAATTGACTAATATAGTATATAAATAACTCATCCAAAACGTAATGAAACTTAAATGATTTTTATCAAATTAATTTTGTATATCTATATAAGTTTAAAAGTCAATCATCTTAAATTATATTACTTATGCAATTAAAAATTTGATTAAATTTATTATTTTAAAAATGTTATGCCCGCACAAGGTGCGGGCCAACTACCTAGTAGATAGTTAAAAAACAAAAACAGGAAAACCACAATGTAATGAACAAAAAACAAAAAAAAACAAAATTGTAAATTTTTCTTGTTCTCTCAAGGAATGGGAATGGGAGTATAAACAAAACACTTACGTAACTCTCCAACGACATCATCTAATTTAATCTTTCTGCAAATATCTCCCCTCACAATATAGACACAAGCCTGTCTACTTTCATCGTTACAACATGTGACGAAGCTCTTTCCATAGATATTATCATCAACCACGTACCTTAAATTGTATAACTTGGGTAAGTTAGGTATTGAGACACTCATGAACTTAATCCACTCCACATCGTCCCCATAAGTAATTTTCTTCTTTGTCACCCAAATCTCCAACTCTCCTCTTATTTCGCATTGTTCTAGCAATGAAAACCGATCTTCCTTGAAAAACCGCGAGGGCAGGAGGAGTATGGGAAGAATCTTTCTGCTTACACGGTAAAACACAAAAGGGCTTCAACATCTCTTTAGAACAATCGAAGATCAGGTTTAAACACTGAGAAGTTTTAAGATTGTAAGCAGCCCAATACATATCCCCATTCAAGGACACATTACTATACCATGCAAAAATTTCTTCTGTGGGATTTGATGCGTAGTGGAAATAATCAATAAACTTCTATCGTATCCCATGCCACATATTAAGAATGGTCCAGGCATTTGATCAATCTCAATCAATTCATCAAAAAATAAGAATGGTCCAGGGATTTGATCAATCTCAACCGATCTAGTCTGTCTCAACCACGGGTTCCAAACCACGGTTGTCCATTTTTTTTTTTTTTTTTTTTTTGAATTGAATGTAAAATTAATTCGGAACCCAAAAAAAAAAGTCGTTTTTTACAACATGTGCATCATATGTTTGAAAGATTGAAAGAGAAAACTGCAGAGAGGTCTATCTTCTTGCTTCGAACCAGGATTGGAGAGCTTCATCATACTTTACATCTCCCATCATTCTGATTGAGGAGATGTGATGGAGTCGAAGATGCAAACCGACGAGTCTCAAACCGAATCAAGAAACCAAACCAGAAGTATGCGGTCTGACCAACAACTCTGGTTTTATCTTTTCAATTGTTTTATTTGACTTTCAAGTTGTTTCAGTTAATAATGGAGAAGTGGTCATCCTATTGTTAAGGAAACCAATCTCCACATTTCCCTTTTCCCGCAAGTTTAGGAGCTACGACTCCACCTTTTGCTTCTTGTATTGTTTCAGTATTTAAAGAAATGAAAAAGCCAAAAAGAGGCAAGCAATTGCCCAAACACAAGTCTCTTGTCTTATTTCAGTTCTAAAGCTTTGATCAAGTTCATCGCTAACATTTGGTATCAGAGCACTAGCGCTCTAGACTCCAAATTTTTTCACCATTTCGTTTCCTTTCACCACCACCACCCCAAAACACCGACCAAATCAACCGTTCTTGGCTCTGTCCTCACCTGCACCAATGGTTAGTGTGAAAGACAGACTCGAGGATGTTGAAACCAACATGGGTTCGATGCAGGATGAAATTCAAAAGTTCAATGGCGAAATTTCCGAGAAGTTCCGCATCATGGAGAATTCGTTTCACCGCCTCGCTGAGGAGAACCGTGAATCCATCAACCGACTGATAACCATGATGAGTGGAAATCAGGAAGGTGGATCCAACAACTCCCCTGTTTCACATCCCAACCCAAACGCACCTTCGACGCAACACGGACCACCGGCAACCGGAACACACCATGCACCCGCTCTCAACCGCCACGTCAAGCTCGATCTACCACGTTTCGACGGAGGTGATCCCACCGAATGGCTCTCGAAAGCAAAACAATACTTTGCTTATCAGGACATTCCGGATCACCAACAAGTTAGTCTCGCCACATATCATCTGACGGCGGAGGCTAATGAATGGTGGCAAGCTACGTCTAAGACGCTTGGCACAGACGCACGGAATACGGCTTGGCACACTTTCGAAGCAGAACTCTGGGTACGTTTCGGACCAACTCAAGCTCAACGTTTTCACGAAACCCTCTCCAAGATCCGCCAGACCGGCTCTCTTGGTGATTATCAACGGGAATTTGAACAATTGCGTAACAAGGTTCACAATTGGTCCGAAGAGGCGCTCATCGGAACATTTCTTGGTGGCCTAAACCCATCTATTGCAGCTCAGGTTCGAATGTTCTCCCCTACAACACTAAAGGAAGTCATCACTCTCGCCAGGTTGAGCAACGAGCAACTCCAACTGCCTCGTAAGATCTTTCCACAACGAAATCACACATCACACCCCTCGCCGACCACCACAAACCCGCAGGCCTCAACACAGACACCAAAGAAACTCAGCTGGGAAGAGATGCGACGCAAAAGGAGTTTGGGGCTCTGTTTCAGCTGTGACGAACGGTATGTCCCCGGACATAAGTGTAAAACGTCCCAGTTGCTGCTGATGTTGGGCGAAGATGACGAGGAGGACGATACAGATGAGGAGATCTTCCACGACGTTGACGACGCCGAAATCACCTTACACGCGCTCACCGGATGGGATTCTCCGACAACACTGCGGGCGGAAATCGTAATCAACAAACGCCGCTTGGTCGCTCTAATCGACAGCGGATCCACCCACAACTTTATCAACGAGCGCATTGCCAACCCCCTGAATCTGAAGATGGCCCACACCAAACCATTCAATGTTCGTGTGGCTGATGGACATCCTCTCCGCTGCAAAGGAGTATACCGGGACATCGCAACACAAATCGGCGGCGCGATTTTTCCGATCGACTTCTTTGCGCTTCCACTGTCAGGTCTTGATGTCGTCTTAGGCGTCCAATGGTTGGAAGGGTTGGGCCCAACGACATGTGATTGGAAGGCCCATGGAATTCACGTATGGAGACAACAAGGTGAGAGTTATTGGGCTGGCCACAAATTCAATCACCAGGGCCCATTCCGATGAAATTACAAGGGAAGCAAAACAAGCTAGTTTAGCTTTATCCATTCAATCGACGAAACATTCCCCCATCGTCATTGTCGATGATCTCCGCCAAGTCATCACGGAGTTCGACGAGATTTTCAAGATACCATCGGAGCTACCACCATCTCGTGCCATAGAACACCACATCACACTTAAGGAGGGCTCGGATCCTGTCAATGTCAGACCATATCGGTACGCACACTTTCAGAAGGCAGAGATTGAATCTCAGGTGACGGAAATGCTTAGCTCCGGCCTTATCCGACCTAGTTCTAGCCCTTTCTCTTCACCGGTGCTCCTAGTCAAGAAGAAAGACGGATCCTGGCGCTTCTGCACCGACTATCGCGCTCTCAACAAAGCTACGATCAAAGACCGTTTTCCCATCCCCACGGTCGATGATATGCTAGATGAGCTCCATGGCGCCTCCATCTTCACAAAACTGGATCTTACTGCTGGCTATCATCAAGTTCGAGTGCATCCTCCGGATATCCCCAAAACAGCGTTCCGCACGCACAATGGCCATTACGAATATCTGGTAATGCCTTTCGGCCTTTGTAACGCACCCTCGACGTTTCAATCCTTGATGAACTCTGTTTTTCGTGATCATCTCCGGAAATTCGTTCTTGTGTTCTTTGACGATATACTAGTCTATAGTAAGTCTAGACAGGAACACCTGATTCATGTCCGTGAGGTTCTGCGTCTGCTACAACAACACCGTCTTTTTGTCAAATTGAAGAAGTGTGAGTTTGGGAAGCAGGAGCTCGAATATCTTGGACATATAATATCGGGCGATGGCGTGAAGGTGGACCAATCTAAGATCCAGGCGATGACAGCATGGCCATCACCAACAACCATCACCGAGCTTCGGGGTTTTCTGGGCCTCACCGGCTATTACAGAAAATTTGTCCAGCATTACGGTATCATTGCCCGACCCTTGACAAATCTTCTGAAAAAAGGAAAATTTGAGTGGACTGGAGCAGACGAGGAAGCTTTCAACCACCTCAAATCTGCACTGACCACGACCCCGATACTCGCCTTGCCGGATTTCTCGTCGCCATTCATCATCCAGACAGACGCCTCCGGTGACGGCATCAGAGCAATTCTCTCTCAACAAGGCAGACCGATCGCCTACATGAGCCGTTCCTTGGGTGTGGCAAAACGGAGTTGGTCTACTTACGCACGCGAGATGCTAGCAATAGTCATCGCGATTCGTACTTGGAGACCATACTTACTAGGCCGTCGTTTCATCATCCAATCTGACCAACGGAGCCTCCGTTTCATGCTCGAGCAACGCATCTTAACTCCATTATTAACTGAAACAACTTGAAAGTCAAATAAAACAATTGAAAAGATAAAACCAGAGTTGTTGGTCAGACCGCATACTTCTGGTTTGGTTTCTTGATTCGGTTTGAGACTCGTCGGTTTGCATCTTCGACTCCATCAAGATGCGGTTCCGAACAGTCTTATCTATGATACGAGTAAGCTTGGCCGGAGGTTGTGGTCGATCTCCGTGTCTACGTGAATTGCGTTCCCTCCACAAGGTATGTATCGCGGACTGAAACACGTATCGGACGAGAAACAGAGGAATCCGCGGGTGGCGAGAGTCTGAGATAAAGGAGACGATAGAATCCCATCTTGAGCTATAGGACCGTTTAGAAGACCCTTGGTTAAAGCACCCCATACTCACTAGAGTAGCCGCAGGTGAAGAAAATATGGTTCCGAGTTTCTTGTTGCCGTTGGCAGAACACACACAGAGGGTTGATACCAGGGCTCCAGGACAAGATACGATCACACGTCGCTAGGCGATTGTGGAGCGCTAACCAGGCAAAGAAAGAGAATTTGGGCGTAGAGTGAGTAAACCAGACACCTTTATGCCACTCCATAATAGGACCAGTGTCCCGTAGTTGCAACCACGTCTTCTTTGTGTTAAAGGAAGGTTTGAACACTTCCGTAGAGTATTTCCAGAGCGCAGTGTCCTCTGTTTCCCGCGCTTGTCTATCACGGTAGGTCTGGAGCATGTTCTGCACTGCTCTAAGATGTGCCTGTCTGTGATTCCTGATTCGGAGTTTTGAGAGAGCTTCCGCTACCGAGCTACGGGCGGGAATACCTAGGTCTATGAATCCACGACATCCAGTAATATCAAACAGAGTACCCATCGGAGACCAGTTATCAAACCAGAAAGATGTTCGTCGTCCATTATTCACCTCTACCTTATAGAACGACTTAGCTAAGTCTCTGTATTTCAATAGTTTCCGCCAAACCCATGAACCCAAAGATGTATTTTTCTTTACTGACCAGAAAGAGTCTGTTCGCATCAGGTATGTTTGGATCCATTTATTGTCATCTGAGAAGAAGAACCCATCGCAGTTCTCCAAGCCTAAACCGGGAATATCAAATGAGGGAAACTTAACGAATAAATCTTGGAATCGGTTTGTAACATGAATTCTGAGCATGAGGGAGCGCAATGGTTCTTAACGAATCTCTTATCGTCGAAAAGAGTGTTACATCGTTTGCAAACGACTTTGAAGCGAGCGAGAGATGGAGGTGGAACTCTAATGAGTATCTCTTCCTCTAACTCCAACGGAAGCGTTCTTGACACCATTTGGGTTTGCTTCTTTTTTTCTTGTCTTGGGTAACGTATATAAAGGAGAAAAACAAGGTAAGATAAGAATGTGTTTTTTTACTATACAATCATGAAATTTGATAGAGTTTTCATTTTCTTTTTAACCATAATCCCTTGTTATTCAATACTTAATTTTAAATGCTTTCATAAATTTCCAATGTTATTGAATACTGTATATACAAATACAATATCTGTATTAAAAGAGTTTGAAATCTATTGTTCTAAGTTATTATATACAGTACAAACTCTATAAATTGATATTCGATAAGAAATTAATAAACTCTATAAAATAATAATTTTCTCCGGTCCCAAGTCGGGTCAGTGTAAAAATTAGCAAAATTCGATAAAATAATAAGATAATAATATTTTTGAAACTCCTATGTAAATATATGGTCCCATTAATATCATAAATTAATAATTACCATAAATAAAATTTATGTAAATACATATCTATGATAATATACTAAAATATAAGTATAACTTTCACTTCTTTTCTACTAAAACTCAAATATATTTAGAATTCATCCCTAATTTTAGAATACTAAAACTCAAATATATTTAGAATTCATCCCTAATTTTAGAATGAACCTATACAAAATATAAAAACTTTTAAAATTTCTTATTTTTATTTAATTTAATATTTATTTTAATTAATTTTTTAATAAAACATCTATTTTATTCAAAATTGATAATTTAATAACTCTATAAATTAATAAAATATCAAAGTCCCAACTTTATTAATTTATAGAGTTTATACTGTATACAGTTCCTTTATTAAAAGTGTTTGAAATCCATTGTTATTCACTTAAGGATTTGAAATAATTAACGAAAGTCTTGTGTTAGTCAAGTATGATAGATTCCCACAGTTTCTTTTACATGAAACTAAAAGTTTGAAACCATTTAAAATTAACTCCATGAGTAAAAAATAATAATCAAAATCTAGCAGTTTACTCTTAGATTTTAATAATCATTTTTGGAAGAGTTGTTGATAGCTATTTTTCTAGATTTTGTTATTTTAAATAAATAATGGAGTTTAACAAATTTGTTATGTGTTCTTATCAAAAACAAATTATAGATTGCTATTTATTATCTTGAATTTATGTCTAATTTTTTCATTCTTGTATAGAATTTTAATTTATTTTTTATTTCTAAAATATTTTCAAATCTTTACTCTTCCCATTGTAGATGCATTGATTTACTTGATCATTTGTATCAATGATTGTGGTGATAGTTATCAAATGAAATTTTTTTCTTTTTCTAAAATATGATTTTTTATTTTAAGAATAACTGAATGGTGTCATTTCTGATTTCTCACTCTCACCACCCAACAAGATCGAAAGGACATAAACAAGAAGCCCAATAGGCCCAAGAACACAAAAGCCTCTAATCTGAGATTAATCAATCTCTTCATCTTCCCGAATCGTTTCTAGGGTTTCAGCCACAAGACACAGAGAGAGAGGAAAAATGCCGGCGGGACACGGAGTGAGGGCGAGAACGAGAGATCTCTTCGCGAGACCGTTCAGGAAGAAGGGTTACATCCCACTCTCGACTTACCTCAGGACTTTCAAAGTCGGCGATTACGTCGATGTCAAGGTTAACGGAGCTATCCACAAGGGTATGCCTCACAAGTTCTACCATGGACGTACCGGCCGAATCTGGAACGTTACCAAACGCGCCGTCGGTGTCGAAGTCAACAAACAGGTCTGTAAATGTTTGAATTTTGTTCAGTTTTGTTTGGTTTTGCGTTCGGATTGTGATTCGTGACTGTTTGAGAAAGTGTAATTAGGGTTAGATTGGATTGTTATTCCTTGATATGGGTTTAGTCGATTGGATTGGATTGTTATCTGTTTCAAATGTTGAAATGTGCGATTGCTTATTGGTTCATAGGATTCAAGTCTTTTTCTGGATTGTTTGGGTCCTTTTTATGCATGATTTGGTTAATTATTTGGTTTATGTCGAGTTATCTGTTTCAAATGTTGAAATGTGCGATCTTGTATTGGTTAATAGGATTGAAGTTTTTTTTCTGGATAGTAAAATGCTACTTTATCTTGAAATGGATTTGGTTCTGCTGTTTGTTGTAGTCACTCAATCCAAAATGTTAAGTTAAAGTTTTGATTTTGACTTGTCAGTTAACAGGATTTAATATGTGTTGATTGTTGAATTAATTTTAGAAGAGATTGGATTGTGATTTCTTGATTTGTTGAGCTATCTTTTTAAATGTTGAAATTTGGTTTGTTTTTTGGTTCATAGGATTCAAGAACATTTTTATCTGGCGTCCTTCTTTTGATAAGATTTGTGTTTGCTATTTGTATCAGTTTGTTCCACAATGATTATAGTGAGAATCTGTGTCTGAATTGTTAGTGTTTATGATGTAATGAATTTTCTCGTAGAGCTAACTTTCGACTGTTGCTTATGCGTTTTGTGGTTTAGATTGGGAACAGAATCATAAGGAAGAGGATCCATGTGCGTGTGGAGCACGTGCAGCAGTCAAGATGTGAAGAGGAGTTTATACTGAGGAAGAAGAACAACGATGTGCTCAAGGCTGCAGCTAAAGCTAGAGGAGAGACAATCAGCACAAAGAGACAACCAAAAGGTCCAAAGCCAGGTTTCATGGTCGAAGGCATGACATTGGAGACTGTCACTCCCATTCCTTACGATGTCGTCAACGATCTCAAGGGCGGTTACTAAGTCTATCTGTTTCCAATTCTCAACCTCGGAAACTTTTTGCCGTTCTTTTTGTTTTCTGAGTTTTCTCCTCTTAGTAGTAAAAACTGTCTATGACAAAAGATTATGTAATGATCTCTATGATCATGTTGAATTTGTTCAAAATCAGATTTCACAAGGAAAGTTATCATAATCATTTGCCTACTACATTCATTTCTCTCCAAATCTTTCAACTAACGGAAGTTTATGTTTCTTGCTCTGTTTTTCGGATTTCTTATAGAATTTCATCAGAATCAAAGAAATTCATACTCTATCTGTTCTTTGCACCTAAGAAAATCATTGTCTGTTTAACTGATTTAATGTTTCAGACTACACGAGCATGGTGCCATTGATCTGTTCTTTGCGAGATACATCTGCCTCTTCACTCACTTGGTTCTTCTATCTTCTTTCAATAAACCCTAACGTGGTAACCAAGATTCGCAAAGAGATCAACACAAATCTCCATAAATTTAACCTCCATAAATTCACTTTGAAAGATCTCACTTAAGTCTCTCATATTGAGGAGATTAGCATATCTCTGATTGTTTCCATTACGGTGCTACTTATGTCAAATGAATATACTCTCATTATTATATAGTACCTAGTCGTGTAGCTCTCTCATTGTATATATAATGTACTCTCTTGGAATGAATAGATCATCATTCATCTACTCTCATAGACTCTCTCTCTCTCTCTAAAACTTTCCTCTTTCTAATTCCTCTCACTCTCGTTCTCTCCATTTCACAAAATGGCGAAAAAGCAAAATAAGCCAGTGGAACAAAACGAGACGGAGCAAGATTCCACGGCGGTGGAAAAATCGAAAGGCAAACAGAAGGAGCTCGTCAAAGCTCCATCATCTTCTCCAACAGCTTCTGCTGCCGCAGATCCAGATTCTATCCCGGAGAAGATAGTTTCAGTGGCAGAGATAAAGAAGAAGAACAAGAATGCCGAGACGTCTTCTGCTGCTGCTGTAACTTCACGGAAGACGAAGAAGAAGAACAAGAATGCCGAGACGTCTTCTGCTGCTGCTGTAACTTCACGGAAGACGAAGAAGAAGAACAAGAAGCTACCGATCCAAGAAGAAGGAAGCTTAAGAGACTTGAGTCCAGAAGAGAAGCCAACCAAGAAACCCGTGGAACATGACGAGGAGAAAGAAGAACCTAAAGATACTCATGAACAAGAGAATCTCGTTTTCCAAACTCCAACACATTCTCCAGCTGCTTCTCTCGCCATAGCCGAGACTGAGACACAAGAGAAGGAAGAGTCGACGGATAGCAAGAAGAGGCCTCTGGAAGAAGCAAGCCCATCAAGTGACGTGGACACAAAACGTGTGAAAACGGGAGAGAACACAAACTCGAATTTCAAGAGGGTGTGGAGTGAGGAGGACGAAATCGTTTTGCTTCAAGAGATAAAGACCTTTGGCTCGATTCCGGTTCAGTTGAAGGCTAAGAAAATATTTCGCAAGTCGCTCAAGCCCAAGATCAGCTTTGAGTTTTCCTTGTCTCAACTGGCATTGAAGATGGAGAAACTGAAACAGAAATTCAGAGATGAAGTGAAGAAAGAAGTGGTGGATTTCAAGACACCTCACGATAAAAAACGTTTTGAATTGTCTAAAGAGATTTGGGGATCTATCGTGGAAGAAGAAGAAAAGATGAAGAACATGGCGATGAAGACTCACCGATGTGAAGGTTGGTTTGAGAAATCATTTCTTCTTGGTTCCGTTGCAAGCTTTGGTTTGGGAGAAAAGGGAGTGAAAGAAGGATGGAGTTTGGTCTCAGCTGAGAGGAAGGACAAGATCAAAGCGGAGTTGAGACTGTCTGTGGCTGAAGAAATCAAGTCAATGATGCGCAAGTCAAGACTTGTAAGTGAAGTAATGTCTGCAATTGCTGAAGCTACAAGTTAGGGTTTTCTAGGTTTTATGGCGTTCTTCTTTTGATTTGTGTTTTCGGTTTTGTTTTGTTTTGTGGTTGGAAAAACTTTTTATTGGCTTTATTATGTAGTAGTTTCTGTTGGCGTAGCTCCGGTTTGTTCTGTTTTGTTCGGCAGTTGCAATCAATGTAACGATTAAAGCTTTTGTAGTGTTTGATTTGAACATGAGATTTTGCGCTCTGTTCTTATGATAACATAACTCAACTTGGAGTTAGACTTGCATTTGTTTTCTTATGTGTTTGGTTCTTCATAATCATTTTCTTATGGCATCCATTTGTTTGTAAAACAATTTCTGATGTACTTAGACTTGCATTCACCGGAAAAAAATTGAGACATTGGAGCCACAAAACAATTAATCAAACTATTGGAGCCACAAAACAAACAGGGAATCAAAACAAAATCTCTTTATGCAGTCTTGAAGTGAAGCTTATACAGACATATCAGTCCAACGGTTTGAAATAGCCACAACAGAGCCAACCTGACTAGCTAGAACAACCATGATTGGTGAGGCACATTTGTGAACTGTATCAGCGAGTAAGCCAAGCACTGCACCTATCAGCCAAACCGCCGAGCCAAACCATGCCAATGGCAGTGCCAGGGGGACGTTATATGTTTTAGATTGAATGGTGGTTGAAACTTTCCCAACCTCCTTAACGACTTTCTTGATCAGCTTAGCCTCCGATCTGTGACAACATGAAAGATGAAAATTATTGAGATCCTTCGACTTAATTATGGTTGGCCCATTTTCTAACGAGCCAAATCTTATCTTGAGGCCCGTTTAATTTATATTATGGATACTTTTCAAATTATCCACACACATGGATCAAGGCTTTAGAAAATAATTAAAACAAAGAAGAAAAAGTGAAAAGAAATGTAAAATAAAGTTTCAAGTCCTTAGAAAAAGATACAATCATAAAAGTATGATAAATAAAATAAATTCCTTAGAAAATATAAAAATCCTTGACACCAATCGGGACCTAGATCTGTTCAGAATCCTTTTTATAGTAAATAATTTTTCTGGATGCTATTAACATCTAGTGTTAATTAAAAACTAAACTACTTTTACAATTTTATGTATTGAATCATTTGAAATGAATTTCATGGGGGCTGTACGAGTAAATTACTAAAAACAAAATCTGATTAATAGTGCAAAGATTTTATAAACCACATGGATTCTTAAAATAATATCAAAATTTAAATTCTTAAAGATGATAAAACCCAGAGAATTGATTTAAATTTATAATTCAATAACACCCTCTAAGTTTCAAGAAAATGTATTAATTTAGATCTATGTACTTTTCTAAGAAAATAAATTCTGACCATTGAACCCTAATTAAAAAAAATGACCATCGTTTTGTGTAAACATAAATTTAATATCAATATATATATATATATATATATATCTTATTATATAAAGCTGGATGCGCACGACGTGGTTGCGACACGTAGGATTTTTATAAAATTCAGGATCGCGACATGTGTCACTTTTAAGTTTATGTCCGTTAAGATCGTGACACGTGTCTTAGGAAAAAGAGAACTTAAAAAAAAAAATTCCAGAAAAATGTTAATTAAAAAAAACGAAATTTAATTTAATCTATTATATCAAAAAGGAAAAAATAATATTTGCCATATCCAAACAGAAAAAGGTTTCCATTCATCAATTTTTTATTATATAAAGTTGGATGCGCACGACGTGGTTGCGACACATAGGATTTTTATAATTTATAAGATCGCGACATGTGTCACTTTTAATGTTACGTCCGTTAAGATCGTGACACATGTCTTAGAGAAAAAAAAAAAATAATAATAAAAAATTTAGATAAAGGAATTTTTTTAAAAAAATTAATCCATTACAGTTAAAAGAAATAAAAATATATTTGTCATATCCTAATAGAGAAAGGTTTCCCATTCATCAAATTAATATTATCCAAACAAATAATAAAATCAAAATAATGTAATAAATAAAATCCTATTTGTACATGGAATATGTTATGTAAACTAAATTTCCTATAACTGCATGTAATAGGTTACTTGAACCCCTATAAAAGAGAGTCAAGTTTCTCAATCATAAATTCATCAAAGCAAATTCATCAAATCCCTTTGATTCTATTTCTCCAATTTAAAAATCATGTTTTTGAAAGTTTTGCGATACATAGGATTTTTATAACTGACAAAATTGCGACATGTGTTTTAGAAAAAAAAAATTCTGGAAGTATGAAGATCGTAACATGTGTCATGGAATAAAAATAATAAAAAATTAATATGTATAAGACTAACTAAAAATTAGAAAAACAGATAACAAATAATTAAAATGAAAAAAATAATACATCCATTAAAAGTAATAAAAAAACAGGAAACAAATAATTTAAATTCTTTTGTTACATCTATTAAGAAAAGGAAAAAAATCCATTTCGAAAAGGAAAAATACCAATATATAGTATTTATAATGGTCGAGGCAAAAACAAAATTGAGAAAGAAAAAATATAAATAGAAAACTAACAAAATAATTATCAAGCAATTAACTAATATTAAAAAATTATAATTGATATTCTAATTTTAAATAGTTTGATTTTCAATTTTTGTTAGGTAAAAAAAATTGAAATAAAGATTTCATCAATTAAAATCTCTTGAATGGAATAATAAAAGTTTGATTAATTAATCAGTTGATCAGATTTAGACATGTGTAAGTCTTTCTGTATTGGATAAAAATAATAGTAAAACAAATTAATTCATTTTGTCATATCATAAATTCAAAAGAAAAATCAATTACAATAAAAATGTAAAAGTATTACCAATCTTATTTTATTTAAATATTTTTATCGGGTTTTCAATATTATTTTGTTTACGTTTAAAAATGATCAAATTTTGTTTAATATTTTCCATGCTTTTATTATAAAATCTTAAAATATACCCGCGTATACGCGGGCCTTAATCTAGTATATATATATATATATATGAATCTAAAATATAGTAAAAAAAGTTATAGGTTAAGATAAAAATTTTGGATTATTCATAAATAAGTTTTGATTTTTTTTAAGTTTGTTTTTTTCGTTAAATAATGTGATTCTTGGCATAATGCCTTATTTAAGAATTAATACTTGACAACTACCCTTTTGTTTTTTGAAAACTATACTTGTTAATATGTAAAAAGTCTTTTTAACCTTATTCAAACAAAGAAATAATAGTAATTGAAAACCAAAAATGAAATTCGAATATTATTCTATTTTTCTTCTAGATAAATATATGTTAATTACTGATTTTTTTTTTTTTTACGAATTTACTGAAAATTTAAAAGTAGAAAATCTATCTTTATTTTAATGCTTATCTTTAAAATTTTAATTATTTCTGGAGCCTTAAATAAACTAGTTTAGTCTCATACCTATAAACTACTCTTCATCAAACTATTGGTTCAGAAAAAAAAAAGAGAATAAAAAACATTTTAATAGATAACTAAGAATGTTTATCATTTATTTATTTTTTTAAATGAAACAAAATGAGATTTGAACCAATAAAAAAATTATACGCTTCTAAAATATCAATAAAAAATTACTTACCAATAAAGCATAGCAGTTAAATCTAAAGATATCTATTTATATATATATATATATATATATTGAGAAGTGTCATGTTTCCTTGTTTACCATCTTCGTAGATACAAAAAAACCTGCGCATGTGTTAAATTCGTGTTCTGAAAAAGAAAAGAAAAAACGGTTTATGCTCAAATTGTTTTTTAAAGATGAATGGCGCCAAACAAAAAAAATCGATGTCAATGCAAATATGCAATAGTCAATACATTGCCATTTTCTTATGTAAAATTTTCTATTACCTTATTTAGGGGGAAAAATGCTTATCCACTCAGTTATTACTTATTAGAAGAAGTTTCAAATAAATGTAGCAAAATCTATATAACGATAACAATTACCATGTAATTTATTTTATGTCGGCACCACCATCACGTAACTTTTAATCTGGATATTTCATAAAAATTTCTAACGATTCGGCGTTTTGTGTTCTCGTCGAATATGTTCTTACACGGTTACACCCTCTTTATATCTCTGTGTAGTTCATGTCTAGTGCCTCTCGGTGAAAATCCGACCCATTGCAGTTGTGCACATTTTCACAGCAACTTTTCGATCCATAATATCCAATTTAGTTTCTATATGGAAAAAATAATTGGATCAACTAAACCCGCAAAGCGTTGACTTTTTCAATAAGTGGGCGATTGTAACAACAAAAAAACCGAGAAAAGAATAAAGTCACATGCATGGCTGACATCAAATCATGTATGAATGTTGCTGTTCCAAAGTATTACATACATGATATTGTTCAATTTCCGTGAAAATCTAATCAATTAGGGTTTCTTACGTTCAAATGAATGAAAGAAAATTAAAGAGTTTATTTTATACCTATTGTGATCCAACGTGAAGCCAATCTTGTTTGACACAGCCTTCAAAGCCACTTGCCATTTCTCTATCTCTTCACGGCCGGATTCTTCGCTACGTCTCCAAAACCTATATCCGAACACTCCCTTCTGTTTTCTGACATCTTCTGGTTTCACCTTATAGAAGATTGGGATGACAACCATTTCCCTTTTTTCGGCTTGTTCCATGATCGTCGTTAGCTCATCCAAACACCATTTTGATTATGCGTACCTATTCAAAAAATAGTAATGGATCTAAACTTTTAGCATGATCAAGAGAAAAGCGGTAAGCAATATTGTAATATATAGTTAAAATTAGAGATATATGGTAGAAACATTGCTACTACCAAAAATATGAAGATACAAGTAGTTGCTTATCGCTTTTGTGAATATTTGTTTTGGGGGATAAAAAGTACTTTTATGATTTTTTTTTTCTTGTGGATCGCCTTGGTTGATTATAATCTTTTAAGGGTGATAACAAATTTAAGTTGCTATATATATTGAGAACAAACATAACCTGGTGGATAAGATGACCAGGGCGACAGTGGCCTCTTGGATCCTTTTAAAGAGGTGATTCAGGTCTCTACCTTTTTGTTCATGCGTATCTATGAAGAACTTGATGTTATGTCTTTCCAAGGCATCTATAAGGTGACTGACGAAGCCATAGCGAATATCCTTTCCCCGGAAGTTGATGAACACTTGAGGTACGCGACGAGATAGAATGGCCATCACAGATATTTCCGAGTTTGGTTGAAATAAGGTGATGTTAGAACTATCTCCACTTAAGATGTACGAAAAATTGGTGGTATATATAACAGTTGTGAGGAAAAGCATATAAAGTGATGAAAAGTCGGCTCCTCCGATTATAAAAAAGAAAAAAGAAAAAAATAACACGAAATGTCGGCTCTCCGTTGATCTTTTTATATATACTTTATATATTGGGGAAAATCTTGTACTCCACAAGAATCATTCCACAAATTATATAAATTAAAGCAGGAAGCAAAAAAAGACACAGTGGATAATACCAAAAACAAATAACAACATGCGTAATGTTTTTTGGTGCAAACATGTCACATGCGTAATGTTTCTATGACTCAAACAACGAAAGTACCCTAGCGGGTGATAGTGACAGAGTGTATCGACGACCTTGGGTGGTTCGGTACTTCGGTCATGCTCGTTTTTCATTTATTTGCGTGCGTGTGACAGTGACAAAGTGCAGCGATAGACCTTTGGCGTTTTTATCAGCCATATTCCCATATATAATGAATTTATAATAATGGGTTAATTTGGGGGAATTGCTAAATCTAGACCACAATTTCATTTTTTATAGTCAACTAGATCACAAATTGAATCAAATGCAAAAGTAACCTCTATGGGTAGTAAAATTACCCACACACACTCCCTCATGACCAAACAAAAAAACGCATGCCTCGATTACGATTTTAACCTCCGGATCCGGTAGATCTACCGCGGATGTCTACCTGGTAGACAATATTGGAGGTCTACCTCGTAATAACATCTTAAATTTTAATTAACAATTCAATAAAAAATATTTGTATACAAAAACATGTATGAATAATTATAATATAGACATTATCAACTACCAAAAATATGAATGCATACAAATGAATCATTTATAGATAAGCAAAGACATGTAGGTTAATATCTATAAAAATGTGTGAGGTCTACCGAGTAAGTCTATTATGTCATTACATTTTAATTTTAATTATAAAATTTGTAAAAAAATAATTTGATGAAAATGTTTTATACATAAATACAATACAGACAACTTGCATCTATATAAAATATAATTTCATAGATTTGAACCAATTGAACTATGAAAAAAACAAATTAGGTTAAAAGCCTATAAAACCATGGGAGGTCTACCAAGTAGGTCTACTAAATCATCAAATCTTAAATTTAAATTAAGAAAATATATAAAAAAAAAATTGAAATATTTGTTTCACAAGTAGCGAAATTATAGACAGTTGACATCTATTAAAAATAAAATATCAGAAAAATTCATGAATCTATAAGTATCATGAGTATATAGTTCATAAGGATAAGAGTTTGAGTAGATTGTTTAGGGTTCAATGGTGTAAGTTTTAGGGTTTTAAAAAATGTTAGATGAATAATTTTTTTTGATTGGTTTTACGATTCAATGTTCGTTTATTTGTGATATACACTGGCAATATGGCAAGCAAATCATTGCAAAATTGTATCCAAATTTTTCGATTTAGGGTTTAGGGTAAAGTAGACCTAACCAGTAGAGTAATCTAGTAGACCGTAATATAGGTCTACTCAACATTTTAACCTAGTGGGAATCCCAAAATTTTAAACCAAAACGGCAGGAACCGGACTGAATTCAAAACTAAAGGTACTCATGAGCAAGAGAGACTCGTTTTCCAAACTCCAACACATTATCCAGCTGCTTCTCTCGCCATAGCTGAGACTGAGACATAAGAGAAGGAAGAGACGGAGAACAAGAAGAGGCCTCTGGAAGAAGGAAGCCCATCAAGAGATGTGGACACGAAACGTGTCAAAACGGAAGAGAACACAAACTCAAATTTTGAGAGCGTGTGGAGTGAGGAGGACGAAATCGTTTTGCTTCAAGAGATAAAAACCTTTGGGTCGGATCCGTTGACCCAAAATTGCAACCTTTTTGCGACTAATGTAGCACGAAATGTGTTAGTCGCAAAAACGTAGCTAATTAATCATCGTTTTGCAACGACAAAGCCAGTCACAAAATTGTAGTCGCAAAATGTGGTCGCTAACTACAGTAGTCGCAAAAGAGTGGCTAGAGTTGCTACTTGTTTGCGACTAGAGATTGTAGTCTCAAGATAGTGTCAAATTAGTGTCTATATAATTAAGCACATGTCTTTCGTGTGTAAGTTGTTAGGTTGGTGTACTAATTTTTTAGAGCGACTAAATTTGTAGTCGCAAATAAGTAACTATGTAGTCACAAAGTAGTAGCAAATAACTCTATATATAGCATACAATCTTTCTTCTCAAATAAAGAAAACAATTTCAACTTGATTTGTAGAGAGAAACAAATCATTCAAAAAAAATGGTGGGAAATTATAATTTTCATAATTCTAGAGAGTGGATGTATAATAGAATCGATGGGCGTACGGGAAATATTTCGGCCGAGTTCGCTTCAGGAGTAGAAGAATTCATGAATTTTGCAAGCAGTCAGCCATTAGCGCTTAGCAGTGGTGGTAAGTTTTATTGCCCTTGTATAATTGTCATAATGATAAATTTCTTACGGGGCGTAAAATTTGGAACCATCTGTATAGTAGAGGATTTATGGAAAATTATTATATATGGTATATGCATGGGGAAGAACTGGATGTCGATTTAGGAACAAGTCATGTTGATACAAGTTTTAGTAGTAGTAATCAAGCAGAAGATGCTAACGTAGAAGACGATAATGTGGAAGATAGATATGTCCAAATGGTGAATGATGCATTTCCTGATACCTCCAATATTGATAATTATTATCAAGAGGATCAGGGTAATCAAAATGCAGAAGAACCAAATAGTGAGGCCAAAAAATTCTACGACATGTTAGATGCTGCAAAAACTCCATTGTATGATGGTTGTCATGAAGGCCACTCGCAATTATTTCTAACATCTCGGTACATGAACCTTCATGCCGATAATAATATGACTGAAAGGGGTGTGGATTTATGGGCAGAACTCATAACAGAGTTATTGCCTGACGAAAACCACGCAACTGAGTCATATATGAGATGGAAAAATTGATGCGGAATCTAGCCCTCCCATATCATACAATTGACGTGTGTATTGAGAATTGTATGATCTTCTGGAGAGAAGATGAAAAGTGGGATGCATGTAAATTTTGCGGAGCACCAAGATATAAGCCCAGCGATGGACGAACCAAAATACCATACAACCGTATGTGGTATTTACCTATTGGCGACAGACTGAAGCGTTTGTACCAGAGCGAGAAGACTGCATCAGCAATGAGATGGCATGCTGAGCATGAATCAGCGGAAGAAGAAATGTGTCATCCTTCATATGCGGCTGAGTGGAAAAAAATTCAACAACTACATCCTCGCTTCGCCGAGGGACCCCGAAATGTTTACCTTGGTTTGGTATGTCCCGTAATCATTTGCTATGGCCTGTGATCTTGACTCCTTATAACTTACCCCCTGGTATGTGTATGAAGACAGAGTTCTTATTTCTTACAATTTTGAACTCTGGGCCAAAACATCCGTGAGCTAGTCTTGGTGTCGGACCTTTGATTGAAGAGTTAAAAGAATTGTGGTCTACATGAGTCGAGGCTTATGATATATCACTGAATCAAAATTTTAATCTAAAAGTCGTGCTTCTATGGACAATCAGCGATTTTCCAGCTTATGGCATGTTGTCAGGATGGACGACACATGGTAGATTGATATCACATATTTTACATGATTTTACTATATATTTACCTATGTTTTCAAACGGTTTTTGCAAGATTCTTTGCCTTTAGAGGTAGTTTTCTTGTATTTGTGGGATTTGAAGTCTTTGTAGGTGAAATAATCAAAAAGGATGCAAAAAGGAGCAAAAGAGCCTAAATCAAGATCCATGCAAGTTTCCAAGTCAAGAAGATCATTTTATCTCCAAGTGTTAGTTCTCGCTGCGCGCAGAACGAAGCTTCGGAAGTTTGGCCGCGCGCGGAGGAGTTCCCGACGTCCAAAAGTTACGATCTTGATATGGAAAGATAGATACTTGAGTCATGCATCACGTCGAAGTGGAATGAAGCCATTTGGATCAACTATGAGGCCTAGACTTATTTTCTACCGAGACATGTCCGGTAAGCGAGTAAACGAAGCCCATGGAGGATTTGGAGTGTCTAATGGCCCGAGCAGCAGCGCCAAAGGCCTTGATCGAATAGAGAAGAGGCCTGGCTAATGTTTGGAGCTTTCCTTGGTACAATGTCGGCCCATACACGACGTGGAGAAGAAGGCTCGGCGCATGAGAAACTTTCCTTTTCAGCATGAAGAAAACCCTACGCGACTTCGCCCATATATACATGTTTTTAGCCGCTGAGCGCGAGAGTCTAGAGTGTGTGAAGGTGCGCCGTCAGAGAAGAAGAGGAATACCCCCAAGAAGAAGAAGAGAAGCCTCCTCGGATCCAAGCCGCACACGCGAACACGCAAAACTCGTTACATCTTTGTTCTTGTTACTTTTGTTTTCCTGGATTTTGGAGTTAAAAGGAAGGATTCGATCTTTTCATCAATAGAGAAGCTTTCTTTATCCCTTTTTCTCTTTAATATTCGCATGATGCTTTCATTCAAATCTTGTTTGTTTGTTTGCACCATGGCCGAGTAGATCCCTTACTAGGCCGTGGTGGATCAATGAGTGCATAAATCTATAAATGAGAATCTTGTGAATTGGGATTACTTTGAGTTCTTCACCTTTACTTGAGCATAATGCCGTTTGCTTTTCTGATCATCTAGCATCGGATCTAGGGTTAATATACTCTCCAAAAGCTTGCTATATTGCCGGAACTAGTATTTGGTGAGCGATAGTTCACGGCCAACGAAAGTTGAGTTGTGGAGTATTGTGAACAATTAAATCTTGAACATTTTAATGCATGTTTACAACTTTTAATAACCAACGAAAGCTGAGTCTATTAGGTTGTTTAAACATAGTAGTTGGAGCCACGAAAGTGGAAAACTATATCTTAGTGATTTAAGTTCAAGAACGGTTTGAATCCTTTCACTTGATTTCTTTGTATAAGTTTGTTGCATCTCGGCGATTCACCATTGTCTAGTGTTTCCCCTTATTGATCTCATCCATTTCCATCTATTCATTATTGCCAAAACACTCTCAAACCATATTTTGCTTTAGCTTGCTTCAACTCTTACTCTTGTAGCACAATCGATAGGTCCTTGTGGATTCGATCCCATACTATACTTACCTCGTTGCTGTGCACTTGCAGGTACTTAAGTTGGGTAAAACTTGAAGACTAACCCACCTCGCATCATAGATTAGCTTGCCCAATTTGCATGGAGGATACAAAGGCTTTTCAACTGCCAAATGGAAGGAAGACGTGTTGGTTTGATTGTCACAGGAGGTATCTTCCGCATGGTCATCAGTTAAGGAAAAACAAAACAAGTTTTTTGAAGGGAAAACATGCTATAAGAGACTATCCGCCTCAATCTCTTACCGGTGAGTAAGTTTTGTATGAGCGAATAAGACATATTAATCCTCTCAAAACATCTGATTGCGGTGGAAATGGTCATGAAGCAAAACAACCAGGATACGGGAGATTGGCATAATTGGCACAAAGAAAGTATATTTTGGGAATTGCCGTATTGGACAGACCTCAATCTACGGCATAATCTAGATGTGATGCATATAGAGAAGAATTTTTTTGATAACATCGTGACTACCGTTATGAACGTTAAAGACAGATCGAAGGACACAGTTAAGTCAAGGTTGGATGTCGCACTTTTTTGCGACAGGAAAGAGCTACATGTGGACAATCGAGGCAAAGCTCCATTTCCTATTTTTAGATTGACTCCACCAGCGAAAGAACTGCTTCTGGAATGTCTAAAAAACGATGTTAAATTTCCAGACGGCTATGCTTCAGATTTAGCTAGTTGTGCAGATGTAGAAGGAGGGAAATTTTCCGGCATGAAGAGTCATGATTGCCATGTTTTTATGGAACAACTACTTCCATTTATCTTTGCAGAACTTTTACCAAAGCCCGTTCACCTTGCACTATCAGGTACTTCTAACACAATATTTTATATTATTATATTTTTCTATTATTAATTACCTTTATGATTTATAATATATATATATATATAACCATTTTATATTTGTTCTTTGTCGGGATTGGGAGATTTTTGCGTGACTTATGCTCTAAAACTTCGCAACAAAACCGTGTTCAAGTGCTAAAGGAAAACATAGTGATAGATATATGTAATTTGGAAATGATATTTCCACCTGCTTTTCTCAATGTGATGGAGCACCTGCCTGTACATCTCCCGTATGAAGCTGAACTAGGAGGTCCGGTACAATATAGATGGATGTATCCTTTTGAAAGGTATGCCGCGGGATCGATTGTTCAGTCCTATCTGAATGATGAGATTTCTTATTTTACAGAGCACTACTTTGCCGCACATATTCGTACAAAGAAAAGGTATGTTACATATATATTACTTATTAATGATAAAACTATTTGTTTCTAATAAAATTTTCAATTAATTAATTAATTAATTAATGTTATTTGTTTAGATCCAGTAGATTCGATGAAGGTGAAGTTCCTAAATATCCAGTTCCTGGTGTGCCCGATATATTTACTCATGTTGGTCGTGGAAAAGTTAAGGAAATTTGGCTATCAGAGAAAGATTATCAATGCGCTCATGGCTACATGATATCACCATATTTTACATGATTTTACTATATAACTACTATGTTTTCAAACGGTTTTTGCAAGATTCTTTGCCTTTAGAGGTAGTTTTCTTGTATTTGTGGGATTTGAAGTCTTTGTAGGTGAAACCATCAAAAAGGATGCAAAAAGGAGTAAAAGAGCCCTAAATCAAGATCCATGCAAGTTTCCAAGTCAAGAAGATCATTTTATCTCCAAGTGTTAGTTCTCGCTAGCGCGCAGAACGAAGCTTCGGAAGTTTGGCCGCGCGCGGAGGAGTTCCCGACGTCCAAAAGTTACGATCTTGATATGGAAAGATAGATACTTGAGTCATGCATCACGTCGAAGTGGAATGAAGCCATTTGGATCAACTATGAGGCCTAGACTTATTTTCTACCGAGACATGTCCGGTAAGCGAGTAAACGAAGCCCATGGAGGATTTGGAGTGTCTAATGGCCCGAGCAGCAGCGCCAAAGGCCTTGATCGAATAGAGAAGAGGCCTGGCTAATGTTTGGAGCTTTCCTTGGTACAATGTCGGCCCATACACGACGTGGAGAAGAAGGCTTTGCTCACGGGAAACTTTCCTTTTCCGGCATGAAGAAAACCCTACGCGACTTCGCCCATATATACATGTTTTTAGCCGCTGAAGAAGAGAGTCAGAAAATTATCAAAGAGTGTACGTGTGAGAAGAGAGTTCAGAGGAGAGAAGCCCTAGGAGATCGTCCAAGAAGAAGGAGGCGCCGCTCAACTCTTGTTCTTTCTTTTTCATTGTTTCCATTTCTATAAACTTGATTTAAGAGTTTTCAAGGGAGAATCCGACTTTGTTCATCAATAGAGAAGCTTTCTTCATCCCTTTATCTCTTTTAATACTTGCATAATGTTTACAATCATGCTTTGCTTGCTTGTTTGCATCATGGCCGAGTAGATCTCTTAGTTAGGCCGAGGAGATCTATGGTGGCCGTGATGATTTGATTGTGTTGCAACTTATTGGGATTTATCTTATGGATCTTCACCTTTACTTGAGCTTAATGCATGATTACTCTACCGTACATCTAGTAATCTGATCTTAGAGAAATAGAACCACGACAGTGCTGAATCTAGATCTCAAAACTAGTATTTGGTGAGCAATAGATCATAGCCAACGAAAGCTGAGTTATGGTTTATTGTGAACAATTGAATCTTGATCACCTTTAATGCATGTTTGCAATTCTAATAGCCAACGAAAGCTGAGTATATTAGGTTGTTTTAAACATAGTGGTTGGAGCCACGACAGTGGAAAGACCATACACTAGTGATTCATGTTCAAGACGGCTCTACACACATCCCATGCAACTATCTTTTCATCATTGCTCCATATGATTGTCCTTTGCCTAACTCTTGTTTTAAATTGTTTACAACCTCACTCACATCTCTTTTGTTTTTTCTCATTCTAGGTCCAAAACCATCTCATATTGCGAGCTAGCTACAAACCAATCTCACAAGGTGTTAAGCGAGAACACTTCCTCCTCGTGTTCGACCCCGACTACAACACGGCTGTGCACTTGCAGCTCATTAGTTGGGTTTATAAATTGTGAAAATTTGAGGCAATCTAAACCCGCCATCACTACATCTTGCGAAACTGTGAATATTTTCGATCTCTTGAAAGGTAATTGACATTTTCAGTGACAACTATCACATTGATGAATATCTATATTTTAACATATGTTTATTTTCGTGTGTTGATTATCAGCTTGTTCAAAGAGCAGATTCGTTTAACATATCCCGAACTATGTGACAATGATGTATTGATAAAAAGAAACTAACAATTTCCTACGTCTACATATAGAACTATATATATGTACTTAATTATCTATATAACGCTTATACCTAACTATATTGTGATCGCAGCTTCGTTCAAGAACCTTGAATCAATCCGAAGTGTTTCCTGTATGGGTTCAAGAGCTTGTGCAAGTTCCTATAAACTAAGCAAAACTCTGGCCCGTTTTCTTTACAAGAGGTCATTTTTTTCATACACGGAAATACGGACACTGAAAAAGAACATGTAACTACAGAATATATGTCAAAGGAGTAAATTACTCAGATGCCTCTGATGAATCTGATTTTTACGGAAATTTAACAGAGATTCTAGAGCTTCAATATATGGAATTGGTATCTTTGAAGATCACATTTTTTAAATGTGAGTGGTACGATCCTACTGACAAAAAAGGCACTCAAAAGAGCAAGGGTGGAGTTGCCGATGTTCTTTCCTCAGAAAAATATTCTATATACGAACCATTCATTCTCGGTAGGTTTGTGAATTTTATTTAGCATGATTTTAAATTTGTTTTCACCTATACTTTGCAATTACTTACTTATAACCGTTCATTAAAATTTGCGTACATGCAGCTTCTCATGTGGATCAAGTTTGTTACATACCGTATCCATACGTTACTAAACCAAAAAAGTTGTGGCTAAATGTTCTGAAAGTTAATCCAAGGGAAAATATTTTGGGGAATTACAAGGATAAAGAACCAACTCTTCTTCAACAAGAAAATGACGACGATGTGTCCACAACAATCGAAGCTATCATAATAGATAGTCTGGTGAACAGAGAAAATCCAATAGAAGAAATTGATTTTGATGTCGGAGATGCCCAAGAAGAAGATGAATTTCAGTGTAACATATCATCTTCGGATGAAGATGAATATGATGATGAGGATGAAGATATAGATCAGACATACTCATAATGCTTTTTATGGAATTATATTACTATTTGTGTGATCAATATTTCATAAATAATAACTACCTACAATCGCAAATCATATTTATAATTAATAGCTCAACATAGTCGCTAATGCGTAGTAATAGTGCGACTGATTTGCGACTCCGAACTAAAATATATTAAAAAAAAACCGTCTCTAGTCACAAATACGTCACACAGTTTTAGCACTTTGCGACTGATTTGCGACTGCAATTCATTTTTTCAATCTCTAAAAGGTTTATGTTATTAAGTTTTTGGAAAATAATATGCTAATACTACAATACTTGTATAACTACTACACAGAAATAAAAATTTGTTGAAATTATTCCAGATTTAGGGTTTTGAATATGGTATTTCACAATTTTCATGATTTATCTTCAAATCATATTTGATTTGGTTCTAAGTTATTGGAATTTTGTTTTTAGTATTTCAACAATTTATATTTACTCAATTATTAATAGATTACACATATTGTGCAATCAAATATAGCAAATATATCATTTAGGGGTTAGTTAGGGTATGTGGAAAACCAAATTCATAATAAATAACTCACAGTAGTTGCAAATAAGTCACACAGTTTTAGCTCTTTCCGACTGATTTGCGACTGCCTGTTTAACCTGTCATCGCAAAGTCATCGCCAAAGTTGGCGCTTCATATTTCTGAAAATTCCCCAATTATTTTCAATTTTCCGCCTGAAACCCCAAAATTTATTTTTCATCTATCTCACAAAACCCTCACCGCTTCACTTCTCTCGAGAGAGAGAAATCGATCTGTTGCATCTCGAAAAATCCCTCATCATTTTCAACTTCTCGATCGATCCGTTCTGTATCTCCATCTCTTCGCTTTCTCTCTGCCTCTAAATCTCTCATTCTAAACCTCTCTCGATTGATCTCACCCTCTCAATCTCTACCTTTCTGTTTTCCAATTTCTCGTTTTTTCCCCCGAATTCGACAAATCTCTCATTCTCTCCTCAATGGTCGGCTCCGGTAAATCTCAAAAGGTCGTGGCGGCATAACCGGCGGGATGGGGTCATCGTCTGGAAGAGCTTCATCTCACACCTCAAACACTAGTACCCCGACTTCAAATCGCCGGCCCCTCCCTATTCAATACGCTCATAGTCAGAGCCCTATTCCGGAGACAATCCCACCGCGTGGCTCGACTCTTGCTCCACAGCCGTCGCCGCGTGGCTCTGCTCCACAGCCACAGCCGTTCCGTCCACACGGAGAATCAATTCTCGGAACAACCTCAACCACCACCACATCAAGATCCGCCGATAAGTATCCATGACTTGCTCCGAACACCAGGTCGTGCAGATTATTTACCCATCTTGGACCCTCTTCCCACCGCAAACACAATATGGTAATCGCTAATAAGTTTTCTTTTTTAAATTTTGTTGCTTGATTGTGTGTTCTTCTCATAAATTGAAATGGCTTTGTGATTTATTATCATATTGTAGGTTTTATCAGGATGATGGGAAATTGGTTCGCAAAATATCGAAGCTTTGGAAAAGCAAGTTTGATGGTCCATACTACTGCTGGACAAAAACGCCTACATATGTTCAAGATAGGTGTTTCATATCCTTTGCGGTATGAAACTAAACCCTTTCATTTCCCCAAATATTTTCATTTTTGTCTTAATCAGACTAGTTTTTTTTTGTTAATTTCATTCTATGTTCTTTCATTTGTGAAGCAAGTATACCATTGGGATCCCTTGATCCATTCACTCATGGAAGAAGAATTCAAGGTCATTGCTTTGAATCGGATGAAAGACATGATTTCCAAAGCAAAGACTAAAGGGGTTTGACGAAGTTGGATTGGGGAAACATTGTGGGAGACAATGTGCGCTTACTGGTCCGCCTAGGAGGCTAAAGAGAGAAGTTCTACTGCATCAAATGCAATAAACTTTCCGAAAGATGGACTTGGAAGGCGCATACATCGGTCAGGACAAAAGTCCTATTCACGCATTCAGAGAGATATGGTAAGTTCTCCTCATTTGATGCTTGTCTTTCATCTTTTGTTTGTTATTTTCGTGGCTTAGGTTCTTGTGGTGAAATGTTTTGCTTGTGCGTTTAGTAAGAAAGTGGGACATTGAACAATATCTTAATTTGTTTTCATTATGGTCTCTATATGGTGAAGTGAGATTGAATCGACCTAGTATCATGGGATTGCTTAGGATTGTTATTTTTGGTTTGACAAAAGGCATTAGTTTGGTAATGTTTCAGTTTGTTAGGATTTGAGACGGTTTCATTTATTTTTAAATTTGATCTCTTTCTCTGAAATTTTTATATGTGATGAAGGAAAAAGAGCTTGGAAGACCGATGTCAATCCGAGAAGTGTTCATAAGGACACATACACGGCCTGACGAAAGTTTCGTTGATCCAAAGTCTCAGCATATTGCTGAAGTGTATGAAAAAAACTTAGAGGACGAGATGTCTCAGCTCATGGATGACGAAACTGATTGTTCTTTTGAGCTTACCACAGCTGGAAAAGACAATGTCTTTCTCAAGGTCAGTCTTTGTTTTGTTTATGTATGTGATGCGTTAAATGTACTTGTGGTTTGTGGTTACTACTTTGTCATGATATGGTTTTGTTTTTTTTTTGCAGTCTACGGTAACAGATAATAGAGGCCAAGAGTTCGGTCTTGGTAGTCTCCGGAGACATTATGGCAACGGGAAGAGGAAGGGAGGGCCAGGGACCTCAACTGTTTGTGCTATTTTGGAGATGCAAGAGCAGTTGCAAGCTACTCAACACAAAACTGAAGAGCAGGCAGCGGCTATTGCTGCACGGCAAGATGAATCAGCTCAGCAACATGACCGCATCGGCAACCTGGAGATGGTCTTGAGCTATCTGAAGTCAACGAATCCAAAGTTCACCGACTATGTGGCAACCCTTTCTCACGCATCTCCACATGCAGCAACTCCGACAGAGGAGGCAACTCCGACTTAGGAAGGTACTCGTTGACCGAGAGAACCCACCTGATTTGCTCTCTTCTTTTATTTTGTCAAACTCAAGGTTTTGGTTCGAGTGTAAACATGAGTTTCTTGTGCACATGTTTAGAATCGAAACATGGTTTTGGTTGTTTCTATTGGAAACAAGAACTTGGTGAATGTAAATTGATGTTTGTTGTGCACATGTTTTGTGTTTTGAATGGAAACATGATTTTTCTTTGAAGATTATTAATAAATGTTTAGTAGTCTCTAAATTTTAGTTTTAGCATTCTTTAAAACTAATTATTTAATAAATCAATTTAACTTTTCATGAATTAGAAAAGACTAATTAATCACCAATGTGTATCAAATATAAGCAACAACTTAGCCACTGCATATTTTAAAGGAGTCGCAAAGTAGTCACACAAATTTAACACTTTTTTGCGACTATGGTCAATATTAAATTATGAAATAATATATGAATATATATATATAAAGAAGTCGCAAATGAGTCGTTAAATTTAGTCACGTGTTTGCGACCACATCCACAAGAGTCTTTAATCAGTCCCAAAACTTAACATTATATAACGACCGTTTTATCACTACTTAAGAAGTCTTAAATCCGTTGCAAAATGTTGCGACTTCATTGCCACTTTTTGAGCAACTATTTTGATACTACTGTATACTCATCGTAATATTTAACACGGAGTCTCTCAGTAGTCGCAAAAATAAGACTACATTGTAGTCGCACTTTGGTTTCAAATGTGCAACTAAAAGCGACTGTGTGGCTTTGCGAAGAGTGATTTACGACTACTTTGTGTAATCGCGAAATAGTTTCAACATTTGTATTTGCGACTACTTTGCGATATTTGTTATAGTGGCTAAATCGATGTTTTCTTGTAGTGAAGGGCGGATACAGAAAGAAAATATGTATGGGGCACAAATAAGTAAAATAACCAGTAAAAAGTATAAACTATAAAAAAAATCAATAAAAATAGCATTTACCAGGGGGTCCGAACCCAGCAATTGTGTTTTAACATGGGGCACGTTTGGCCACTTAGGCTACAGAATCAATATTGTTAATATTCTACTAGACAAATATTAATATCAGTATGGGGAATATTAATATCAGTATGGGGCAGGTGCCACACCTACCTTGGCTGTTGATCCGCCAGTTTGGTTTCGGCTGAGAGGAAGGACAAGATACAAGAGGAGTTGAGACTGTCTGTTGCTGAAGAAATAAAGTCAATGATGCGCAAGTCGAGCCTTGTGAGTGAAGTGATGTCTGCAACTGCTGAAGCTACAAGTTATTTCTAGGTTATTGGCGTACTTCTTTTGATTTGTGTTCTCTGTTTTTTCTTGTGTTTTGTGGTTGGAAAAACTTATATCGGCTATATTATGTAGTAGTTTTTGTTGGCTTACCTCCGTTGAGTTTGGTTTGGTTCGGAAGTTGCAATCAATGTAACGATGTAAGCTTTTGTAATGTTTGATTTGAACATGAGATTTTGCACTCTGTTCTTATGATAACATAATTCAAATTGGAGTGTGTTGTTTTCTTATGGGTTTGGTTCTTCATAACCATTTGCTTATTATTTGTTCTCCATTTTTGTTTGTAAAACAATTTCTGATGTACTTAGACTTGCATTCACCGGAAAGATTGAGACTTTTTATTAGTAGATCAAAAGTAAACAAATGCATTGGAGCCACAAAACAAACAGAGAATCAAAACAAAATCTCTTTATGCAGTCGGGAAGTGAAGCTTATAAAGACCTATCAGTCCAACGATTCGAAATAGCTACAACAGAGCCAACCTGACCAGCAAGAACAACCATGGCTGGTGAGGCACACTTGTGAACTATAACAGCTATTAAGCCAAGTATTGGACCTATCAGCCAAACTACAGAGCCAAACCATGTCCATGGTAGAGCCAGTGAGACATGACATGTTTTCGCGTTCTTTCCAGACTCTTCTCTTCCTTCATCATATTGAATGGTTAAAACTTTCCCTACTTCCTTACCTTTTTTTATCAAATTGGCCTCTGATCTGTGCCATTAAAGACGAAAATTACTTAGATCCTTCAACTTAATCTTGTGATACTTCTTTCTGTAGTTTAGGGACACTAGGCTCCCACAAGCTATGATCAAACCTGCCAATGTAACTCCTTCCACCCATGTGATCCGCCTCAAGTTTTCCGGCATGTGTTTAGTAATGAATTCATTTTCAGTAAAATTTTCTAGTTTTGTTTGATTATAGAGGCCACTCGCTGCCTGCCCTCTCTTTCTTGAAAAATTTCTTGAAGTAAAATCGAGAGTGTGACCTTTCCTTTCTTCTATAGGGATTACGTTTCGTACTCTCTCCAGCTCTTCAATGATTTCATTGACAAAATCCGCCTCTGAGCTAAGAAAGGGAATGACGAAAACCAATTAATCAGACACTAGCTAGGATCCAATTTTACAAGGGCATGATCAAGAATTCCGTGAGGAGGAAACACGTAGTTCAATCATGATAAATATAAAATGTAATGCATGATATCTGTATTTTGGAGTTACCAATCGAAATATTTCTTCAGTAAAAAAGAATTAAAGTTGTTCTTCACTAACATGGTACGCATAAACATTTATACATTCTATATACTATCCGGGACAATTTTACTATTTAAAAAATTAACATTGTCACAATCAATTAAAGAAAAAGTATTCTTATTTATAGCAATATAGATGGATCAAAAGGCAATCAACGTGGAGGTGTTTCACGAAATGTGGAGATCAATATCCGGATTAATCACATCTTAGTCAAGGAATACATATCAATGAACTAATTGCAAGTATTTCTTAATCACCAAAAGTTTTCTTTGATAAAAAAAAAAAAAAATAATAAATTTTTCCTCACAAACATTGTTGTGAACACCATTGAAATTAGAAATCCAAACCGATTATACGGTACGCGTAAACATTTAGCCTTACCAAATATTATATTCAGGAGAATTTGTTACCTAGATATTCAACTTTTAGTCGTATGTTTTTGAACTAGTAAATTACTAGTACTCTAGTAGCTAAGTGTGATGTTAAAATTCCAAATATTAGTTTACTTGTTCAATAAGACATCATTGATAAATACAGTAGAACCTCTATAAAGTAATACCGGATAAAATAATAAACATTATAAGATAATTAATTTCTCCGGTCCCAACTCGAGTTAATGTAAAAAATAGCAAAATGCGATAAGATGATAAGATAATAATATTTTTAAACTCCTATGTAAAAATATAGTTCTAACAATAAGCTAAAATAATAATTATAAAACTTAACCATATATATCTAAGACAATTTAATAAAATATGACTCAAGTACAGTTTGTCATTTTCTGAAAGTTGGATTGTTATAAAGCTCATTTCGAGTTTTTTTATTACATTAAAGAAAAATAGAAAATTACATAATATGAAATATGTAAATAACAAAGTATAAGGAAAATTTAAATAAAAAAACTGAAAAAAAAAAATTATAAAGTTTCTTATTTTTGATAGAATTATTACTTTATCAATAAAATATATTCTATAAGATAACAAATTTTCAAAGTCCCAACATTATTATTTTATAGAGGTTTTACTGTAATAAAAATCCTTTCAGTATTTTACTATTTCATAATGTTCTTTAATTAATCTAAATGTTTATGGTTACCACGATTCTGGGGAAAAGTTTAATTATATTTTAGTATCTAAGAGAACAGCTTGTATAAAGATATAATATGTTAAATAAAAGGTATTTATTAGCGGGTTGCTTGTTCCTCATGGTCACCGTCGCAAGCAACGCCGGTAAGTCCCAATTTTCTCTATTTTTCCTGCTCGTTTTCAGGGCGGTTAGACAAATAAGGTACTATAATTTTCTAATGCTGGTTGTTTCTATGGGATGAATCGCAATCCAAGCTGGAAACACACAGAACCTAGTACGGTTCTCTTCAAGAAAACGAAAAACAAAAACAAAACGAAGTAAGGTTCTGCGATTACTGTTGCATGAATTTATGGATTTTTTATTCGGTTAAGCTTTTGAATGAGTTTTTATTTGAAAGCCTTTATTTTGAATCTAAAATCCTTTTTAGGCGTCTTTGTTCCAAAATCGAACAAACAGATTGTTTAATTAATACTCTTATTCCCTTAAACTCTGTTTAACTGTAAATGAAGAGCTTTTATTTTTCTTTTCTTTCCTGAGTAATGTTTTTGCTGAAATCTCGTAGCACAAAAGGCCTCTAGACTGATTACTGAATGCTGTTTTTAATATTTCCGACTATATATTACTTTGATTTATAAAAAAATAGACTATGTATATTAGTTTGTCACTACAACAGGTCGACCTCTACATAAACTTGACTAAAAAAAGACTATGGGTTTTCATACGTAATTCCTGTTTTTTTCGTACATATAGCATTTCAAAACATGTGCAAAGTTGTAACTAGCTAGAG
Source organism: Microthlaspi erraticum (assembly GCA_902728155.2). Classification (NCBI taxonomy): domain Eukaryota; kingdom Viridiplantae; phylum Streptophyta; class Magnoliopsida; order Brassicales; family Brassicaceae; genus Microthlaspi; species Microthlaspi erraticum. Next base: position 76,506 of record CACVBM020001482.1, read on the forward strand.
TTCTCTAACAAATTTAGTGGTGAACGAATATAATGAACAGTTATATGAGCATATATTTTTATATATATGAAGGTGTTTTGTGTATACTCAGAAAACTCGTCCAAGAGTTGGTTATTTATCTCAGATTTTCGTGTTCCATTCTCTCTTATGCTTAGAAATGCATGAATAATTTGTATGATTAAAACCTGCTTCAATGAAAAATAGATAACATTTAGTGAAAGACTACTATTTTTACTAAAAACATTCATTTTTTTCATCAAGATAGATTGTTTTTAGATTTTCTATACAAAGTTTTAGTAATTAATAATGATGAATTACAAAATTCAGAAAAAATAATTGGATTTATTGAAATACTAGTATTGTTTATCGTTTAATGAGTAAAATTTTGTATTTATAATCAAGTTTTAATGTTTTTCTTAATACTGTATATGTGAAAATCAAAAAGACAAACTAATAAATTAGTTATAAAGGTTTTCTGTAAATTATTTTGCAAATTTATCCTCTAACCCTACGAAATTGCAAGTCAATCCATAAAATTCGAGTCAAACCTCTATATTGTATGTGTCTGTATCGATCATGTGTCTAGAGTGGACACGAAAACTAAAACGCAGAGTTTTGGAGTAACAAAGTGAAACAAAAATCTTGTTGTTTTTGAGCACATGTTGGACATGTGCTTTAAAGTGGAATACAATTTGGGAAAAAAGAACATAAATTAGGATGCTTCATAATCGATGAAATTGAAGAGACTTAGATGGTTCTAACTTCTGAACAGAAATTGAAGCTTTGTTATTCCAAAGCTCTGTTTTCTTTGTGTTTGTCTTACGTGTCGAATTCTTACACGAACCATATAGCGGTCTGACTCAAATATCATGGGTTGACTTACATTTTTGCAGAGAGTCGAGGGTAAAGTTACAAACAAAAATAATTTTGAGAGTTAATTTGCAGAAAATCCTAGACTACTAGTTATAAACAGAGAAACTATTTCCTAGAATTTTAGAATTTCAAAGCCAAAAGAGAGATACTTTATAAAAAAAACACAGCCTTTTCTCTCGGCATTTTTTTTTTCTTATAATACAAACTAATATATTTCTTAGATATATTCTCACTAATATATTTCGCTATTAATTATTTTCTTAACAAATACTCCTATATAAGGAAAATGCTCCTATATAAGTAACATAGTACGATGAAATTGTAAAATAAGGGGAAAATGTTTTACACGTGTCTCTTTAAACTATCTTACTTAAAAACCTTTTATAATTGTGGACTTGTAGTGGCTCGAATTTTGCAAAATATCATAGGAGTTTCAAGTGGTTTCTTGTGACGGTTATGGTTAGCACTTATAAGCCATGTTTAACAACGCAGTTTACCATACACGGCAGAGTTAAGCTTTAAAAATTATCTTGACCTATGAACTATTCTTTTAGCATTCAATGTAAAGAGTTAAAGATCACGTAGAATACCTGTTATCGCATAACGTCAAGCCCATCTTGTTGGTAAAAAACTCCAAAGCTTCTTTCCAGTTTTTGATCTCCTCACCAGTAGAAGTTTTTGCCAACTTCCAAAAGTTGTCGCCAAATTTTCCCGTCTGTTTTCTCACATCATCTACCTTCACCTTGTAGAATACCGGAATCACTTTCAACGTGTTCTTGTCTGCGAGATTCTTCA
>CACVBM020001483.1:0-38758 GCA_902728155.2 Microthlaspi erraticum
TAGAGTGATTACGAGTGGGTCAAGGTGAGGGATGTCCAGCCCGCTCGCATCCTTATCCGTAAAGGAGATGGTAGGGATCCCTTTATGGATATACGGGTAGCGTTGTGCCGCGACGGCCTTTCGTTCGTATTCCTTGATCGCCGATATGGAATCGTCGTTATCCAGGAAGCCTCCCATGATCATGCTGACTTGTCGCTTCGGTGGTGGAGGTAGGTCGTCGTGGTCATCACGATTCCTTTTCCCAAGCGGCTTCCGCCTTTTCTGCATCCTTCCTCGGACGGGGTTGTCGTCCGCGCTTCTCCTGCTGCCCAGATTTTGGTGGTTTCGGCGGGAAGCTTTTTCCTTGGGACCTATCACCGTCCATTGGCGGGATTTCTCCTCGATGGTACATGCGCATGAGGTTGCTCATTAGGTGTTTGCAGTTTTCAGTGGCGTGGCCAGTTCCTCCCGTGGAACTTGCAGAAAGCTTTGGTATCGTTGTCATCTCCGAGCGAGTTGATGTCTTGTGGCATCGAAACGGCCGCTGCGTGTTCTTGCTCGAACTCGTCGTCGGCTGCTGCGAACGCTGTGAGGAGAGACCTCTTCGGATCGTGTCTTCTTCGCGCCTCCATGGGTTCCTCTCTGGGTTTCGTCGAGGTTGCCCTCCTATCTCCATGTTTCTCGGCGTAGAAGCGCTGGTCTTCCTCGAGGAAGATGTAGTTCCGAGAGCGGTGGAACGCGTCCTCCAGAGTCGCAGGGGGTTTTAGTGACAAATCCTCCTTGAACTTGGAGTCGTACCAGAGGCCGTTGCGGAGTGCTTCTAGCGGGACGCTATCGGCATGTCGCCAGTGTCGCGAGCTGCTTGTTTGAACCTTTCCATAAAGCTGCGCAATGGTTCGCCTTGGGTTTGCGTTGTGGTGAACATGTTCCGAGTGATTCGGGTCATGTGCATGGAGTAATGCTTCAGAAAAGCATTGGTTAGGTCGTCGAAGTTATCGATCGACTCGGCGGGGAGGTTAGAGAACCAGGTCAAGGCATCTTTCGCCATGTGCTCGACGAATACTTGACAGTAGTTGGCCTCCCTTTCATCGTAAGATTTGTATTTCTCCCTCCTCATGGCGAGGTTGAACGCGGTTAGCCACTTCTTGGGGTCTTCTTCGCCGGTGTAAGAGTCGATTTTGAGTCGAACTCTTTCGTGTAGCTCAATCTGGCGGAGCCTGCGGGTGAGCGGGCTTCTTCGGGTGTCGGCGAGTGCTTTCGTCAATTCCGGAGCTGAGCTGGTGGCGCGATGAACTTTCGAATCGACCTCGTCGAGGCGGCGATTCACCCGTTCAGCTCTTGGTGGTAAGTCGCCTGAAGTGCGCAGGACGGGGGGTTGTTCCGTCAGGTGGGACTTGACGGATCTTCATCGTCTTCTCGTGCTAGGGCTTCCACCTGTTCCTGAGTCTTTTTCTGCTGTGCTCGCATTGACTCGAAACCGTCGGCGAGTGGCTTGACGAGATTCTCCATGAGTTTGAGGATCTTCTCGCTCGAGGAGGATTTCTTCGAGCTGCGGGGTTTGTCGCTCGAGGAAGATTTTCTCGAGCGGCGTGGTGCGGACGGAGGGGGCTCTCGTCCTTTCTTGGCGGAGGAGATCGTTGCGGCGAAGTCGATCTTCGCGGCGAGACGGATCTCTGTGGCGAGAAAGATGGGTTTCTTGTAGGGACAGGCTTGTCCCTACCTTCAGCGGGTAGCGACTTGTCTATCGTGCCTGGTAGACTGTCGCTTAAGTTTTCTTCTGAGGGAGACGGGCTCCCGGTGGGAGTGTTCTCTTTCGAGTTCGCCATCGTTGCTAGTTCGTGAAAATCTAGATATCTTCGAGATGAATAGCGAGAAGCGTTTCCAGCCCCACGGTGGGCGCCAATTGTTGAATCCGAGATAGCACTCGTCAAGACGGGCTATCTAGATGTGAGTTTAGGAAACTGGAACGCTTAATTCGACTCTTAGATTATCAAGAAGATTACAAGAGAGCAATCTCGCTAACAAGCCTAGCGAGATTATGATGATGAACAAGAGGATAGAGTAAAAGCTAATGTGAAAGCCTAGTGATTCTAGATGATTTCGGATCCCTCTCCCCAATGGGGGGTCTTCAATATATATGGTTGATAAGTCGGCCGAATGATGAATATTCTCCTTCAGGCGAGATGGAAAACTTCCTCTTTTGCGATATGGAAAATTCCCTCTTGTTTTTGGATCTTTCTCCATTCTTTAAGTCGGCATGAAGATTTATTTACATTTCTCCATGGATTGTGCCTTTCTCTTCAAGTCTTGCCTTTTTCTTGAAGATGTTAGGCCTAAAATCGGATTGGGCTTTGTGACTTTACTAATGATGACGGGCTCAGGGAAATGTGCTAATTTCTCCTCTAACACTATTCCCACGTTTTTCATGACTTTACTTGATGTTTCAAACATTTATGGTTTGATAGATTTATAATTGTTTCAATCACATAGACCGCATATCTTCACTATTTTATAAAATAACGAAACCATATTGTCTCACTAATCGAATCATAATTTATAATTGGTCCACCTTTATGATCTAGATTCTAAAGGTAACTAAAAACGTGGTTATTTTAATTGCAACTCTTTTATCTACGCCGACCAAAACTATAGAAAGTAGCTACGCGGATATATATGACTTAAATAATTAAGAACGATGACTTAAACGGAATCCCCACGAAACATCTAAAAAGATACACTTCAGAATATAATCTTATGCATAAAAAATAGGAAGTGTTTAACGTGAACGTTAGTTCTATTTAATCAAGTGGTAGCAGCCGGCAGCCAAAATAATCTTACCATGTGTTCTCTATAAAATCTTTATCAAAAATGTGTTGTATTCTCTATCTCATCTTCTGACTACGTCCTTGAAAAAAGTCTATGCTTAAGCTTATTGGGTAAGAAAACAACAGTTGATGTTTCGGCAGCCTTCACTTCACCCCCATTCATGACTTTTGATTCTCAATTTTATTACTTGTCAAGGACATAGCCATAAGTGTTTGAATCTTATCTGAAAACTCTATCTTTTTCTACGTTTGTTTCAATTATGTGTCCTTGACAAATTGTAATCAAATTGATAACTAAAAAAAAGTCATGATTAGGTCAAAAGTCGCACCAAATAGTTATCTATATATGTATTTAAAGTTTTAAACATTTTGTTTTTGATAAATATCTGCTCAAACAATTTCTAATGTTTTTTTTACCAGGGGGTGGTGATATGATCTTTACCACCCGTTTAATTCACATGTTGAATGTAACCGTGGAATAGCACTTTCACCGGGTTTTCTAATAGGTCTAAACTCTAAAGCAAGGCACTATTTCAACTGCCAAATGTAATAATTAGATAACTATATGCTTAAAGGAAATGATTCTCTTAGACCAACATGATAATTCCTTGGTTAATTCTTAGTGTTCATCGTACAATTTAAGAATCAATGTTCTAGTTCTTCCACTACAATTTAATTTATACTTAACTAGTATAGATAATTTAAATTATAAAAATACTCGACGGTCCACAAAGGATTACGTATTAGTTATCGTCCAGAATCACTGACTACACATTGATTAGATTCTTAATTATCCGGAACTTGTCTTTCGCTAAACTATACATCTATCCACGTCGAAATAAAACGTTTTTTAGGCTCATTAAATGTAGAATTTCTTGTAACCAGCCATCTGTCTATCCCATTGTGTTAGTTGTAATGCGTATTTAATCAATATCTTGTAACCAACCATTATTTTCCTTGGTTGCGTAATTAAGTTGGTGAATTACTCTCTCATACAAATAAAACTTGGTTTTCTAGACTGACTAAGCTGATATTAGAACTAGGTACACCCTTAAACATTTTTATCTCATTTATCCTGACAGATCACCTCCTTTTTTATCCAAAATTTGTATCCCACGCAATTTCAAACCTAGACTCTTAAGTTTTGTTGAGAAGATATCATATTACATATCCGATGTTTTAAATGTTTCTTATTTGTTGAATTGTATTAAAATTGATGATAAAACATGTTTTATTTTAAAAAGAAAAATAAAAATTTAATAACTTTTAATCTATATGCACAAGGTTAAAACAGAGGAAGTATTTAGGGTGACTAGTATAGATAATTTAAATTATAAAAATACTCGACGGTCCACAGAAGATTAAGTATTAGTTGTCGTCCAATCACTACTTACACATTGCTTATTAATTATCCGGAACTTGTCTTTCGCTAAACTATACATCTATCCACGTCGGAATTAAACGTTTTTGGGCTCATTAAATGTAGAATCTCTTGTAACCAGCCATCTGTCTATCCCATTGTGTTGGTTGTAATGCGTATTTAATCAATATCTTGTACATTTCAGAGTGTCATTGAAATTTTTTTGGATCCCATTATTTTCTTTGGTTGCATAATTAAGTCGGTGAATTACTCTCCTATAAATAAAAAATGGTTTTAGCTAATATCAGAACTAGGTACACTCTAAACATTTTATCTCATTAATCCTGACAGTTCACCTCCTTTTTTATCCAAAATTTGTATCTCACGCAGTTTCAAACCTAGACTCTTAGGTTTTGTTAAGAAGATATCGTATTACATATCCGATGTTTTAAATGTCTTATTTGTCGAAATGACATCTTCTTTTTTCTCTGTTAAAAATGATATCATACTGTATTTGATGAATGTACGTAGCAGCGTGGACGACGGTCTCGAGACTAGATATCAACTATCCACCAACTAAAAACTAATTAAGAAAATGGTTTTTTAACGCACGTGGATTTTAGATAAGCATGCATCTATACATGATAAAATATGACAATGAGTAACAAAATTGAAATTAGTTCTACTAACTATCTATAACATTGTAATATCCAGTGATTTGAGACATACTGATATGTTTTTCATTTTTACTTTCATACAAACTAATGTTTTTCAATTTTGTTAAATGTTAAATGACTTTAATCATGGATAACAACTATATACGCCTTTAATGTCAAGAAAATATGACTTTCTCTCACATATTTCAAAGATAAGTTTGGATTTTGGCTCGACATTTTTCAGATTACCAAAAAAGTAGAAGTCCAGCTGAGAAAGATAAGAAAATAAGAATAGATTTGGCAATGATTGCTGGTTTGTATTTAATGAGATTTTGAAAAGTTGGTTGAGTCTTTGAGTAGATACATCTCATTCTCAATATAATGAGCTCTATGGAAAGATTTTGCCAAACCAATAATGTGAAAGAGATGGTGTGTGCACACAATACGAGATTTGGCTATCAGAGCATAACAATGATTCCTGGTTCATAACTATTGCTTAAATACAAGGATACAAATAACAATTTTATTTTTGGGTCAGTAATACAAATACCAAACAATTCAAATGATTTTTTTTCTGCACGGGGAATCAAAATATGAATGGTTTGTATAGATTGATATGTGATAATACAAAAATGTAGAGATTTTGAAAAAAGTTTACAGCAAACAATAATAGTATATATATATATATATAAATTAATATTCAAGAATAATGGAAATTTATAAAAATGAATTTGAGTATATTAACAGTTTATATATATATATATATATATATACTGATAGACAATATAGATGATGATGATGATGATCAACGATTATTAAAGCAGCGGTAGAAATAGACAATATAGATGATGATCAACGATTTAACAACCTAAGGTCGCATTTATTAACAATTACAACTGGCAAGATCATGCCAAACTCTATTCAACCATGTTTTATTTTCTTTGGCAATATTCCAAAATTACATCTATAATTTATTTACTTATTATAAAGTTAAACCAGTCATTTCCGGATTATGTATAAAACTAGATATCACATTTTCATTTAGTGAAACTATATAACTATTCAATATGCACTTCGTTAGCCGAGAAACAAATATATTTAATAGTTATATAATTTTACTAAATGAAAATGTGATATCTAGTTTTATATGAGACTAGATTAGGTCCCGCGTATACGCGGTTTATTTTAATATAATTGAAATAAATCATAGGAAAATACTAAACAAAAATCTGGTCACTTTTAAAAGTAAGTAGAATAATATTCAAAAGATTATTTTGACTATTATAATTATAATATTTAATTATAATTGATTATTCTATTTAAAAGATTTCGATTGATGAAATCTTTTTCATAATATTGTTTTACCTACCAAAAAATAGAAAATTAATCTATTTAGAATTAGAATATCGGTCAATTAGATATATTTTTAATGTTATAATTATTTTGTTAAATTTTCTATTTATCATATTTTTTGTTCAATTTTGTTTTGCCTCGGACCATTATAAATTTTCTTATTCATAATTAGTTAGTTGTTTTAAAATTATTTTGTTAGTTTTTTTATTTATCTTATTACATTTTTCTATTTTTCTTTTGTTAACACATGTTATCACATGACATATATATTTTCAATTTCTACCCAACTTATCTAAAGTTAAATATTTTCATTGATATCTTGAACTTTAAAGTACATGATTTTTATTTTGTAATAAAAGAGAAAGTTTAAACAAAAGATAGAATCACAGATATAAATCATGAAAGCTATAACTTATTATATATTGTTTTTTGTTTCCTTTTCTTAATGGGAATATGTTTTTTCTCCTTTTCTTAACGGATGTAACATTTTTTCTTTTATTATTTGTTTCATGTTTTTCTGAATATCGATTATTTTTCCTTTTCGTATTGGGAGTATGTTTTTTTCCTTTTCTTGATGGATATAACATTTTTTAAAAAAATTGCTATTTGTTTCCTATTTTTCTTGAATTGTGTTTTCCTGTTTCAAAAAAATGTAAAAATTTAATGTTAATCTATTTATAATTATATATATATATTTAATGTTATATGTTAAAATTTCTTTTTTCTTAATTTTCGTTTTTCTAATATTTAAATAAAATAAATAAAAATTCTTTTTTTCAAAACACGTGTCACGATCTTAACGGTTTTAACATTAAAAGTGACACATGTCGCGATCATATAATTTATAAAAATCCTATGTTCGCAACCACGTCGCGCGCATCCAACTTTATATAATAAGATTTTATATAATTAAATGAAAGAAAATCGCTTGTTGAAAAAAATAAATGGAGAAGAAAGAAACAAAAGCCAACAACGACTTACTTTTTCCTCTATAAATACCCAACCGACGGAAATCGCCACACCATAAAACAGATTTCTTCTCCGCTTCAATTGAAAAAAAAAAAAAAAAAAAAAAAAAACTCAGTGAGAATCTCAAAACTTCCGAAGATGTTTGACGATTTGAAGGATCTGTTTACCGGCGGCGGAAATGCGAAGGTGAAAGGGACGGTGGTTCTGATGAAGAACAACGTCCTCGATTTCAACGATTTCAACGCTTCGTTTCTCGATCGCCTCCATGAATTTCTCGGAAACAAAGTCACTCTTCAACTTATCAGCTCCGATGTTACTGATTCAGGTAAATCGCAGCTCTAATTTTCATTTTCCAATTTGAAAATTTGAATCCATAATTATTAATTGATTTGTCTTCTTCGTTTTGCTTTTGAATTTTGATTGTTGTTGATATTATTATTTTCTTTCGCTTTCTCAAGTTTTCTCTGATTTTTTATTTACTCGAAAGACTCATTTAAAAATAGTCTCCCCTATAGTCTATAGTAATTACATGATATATTTTTTATTTAAATTCTCAATTACCGATATATTTGTTATTTTCTACAGACCTATTTTCTTCTTGTCCTTTGACCCTAGTGCTATTTTTTCTTCTTTTTTTAATTGAAGAAAGTATGAGATTAATTAAAAATATAGAACTGTGAGATCAATAGTTGAAGAGATCATTAATTAAAAATATGTAAACTTGTTTGTTTGTTATATTGAAAACTTCTTCAGCAAGAAAGCTTAGAATAATTTCGGCTTTTTTTTTTCCCTCTGAAAAGGCCAAAAACATTATTCGCTCTGAAAAAGACGATATAATCAGATACCCTTTTTGTCTTGTTATTCTTTAAAAAAAAATTTCCGCCCATTTTTTGTATTTTCTGTAAATATTTGATATTTCGATGGATAATGTATTTTTTTTTAATATGTACATACGCATTAACATATCAGTTTTCAGTTTGGATCTGGATTAAATTTTCAATCTATTTAATTAAACAAAATGAAAATGTAATTTAGTAAATACTCTGTTCTCCCAATTTCCACAATAGGAAGCAGAGTGTGGTTACGTGTCCCAATAAAGAGAATTATTTTTTCTATTTTTACTTTTTATAGAATATGTACTTTTTTTTTATAAATGAATATCACTGTTAATATCGACTTTTTATTTTTGATAAATAAAGTAGACTTTGCTAATCTAATTATATTCCATTTGAAATCATTTTCAAAATTTTAGTTTGGTATTCGTTTAGGTCTTCGTAATTGTTCCAACAAATTAATCGATCTAATAATAAACACCAAACATTAAGGATGTATGTGTTTCCTTTATTCAATAATTTAATTAAAATGTTTAATTTGACACAGTTCTTAAGAAAAGTAGATATGTATATGCATTTTTGTTTTTGTCTCTTAAAAAACATTTGCTTCGTTCTTTAGTTGTAGACTTGTAGTGTATTCACGTGTGCCCAAATATTCCTTCTTATCCTACGTTAACACGAATTGAGTTATATTAATCGGATATAACCGGAGTCCGGTTTAATTTACCTTGGTTTAGAAAGCTGTAAATAAACAATGCACAATTACATTCAACCGGACTTAACCGAGACATGCTCAATCTCTCAAGTACATGTTACTAGAGAGAGTCACTACAACTTCCTGTCATTTAGCTTTTTGGTGTAATTTTGTTCTGCAGAAAACGGTTCTAAAGGTAAACTAGGGAAGCCTGCTTACTTAGAGGATTGGATCACAACGATCACGTCCTTAACCGTTGGAGAATCAGCCTTCAAGGTCTCGTTCGATTACGACAAAGACTTTGGTTACCCTGGAGCGTTCTTGATCAGAAACAGCCATTTCAGCCAGTTTTATCTCAAAAGCCTCACGCTTGAAGACGTTCCAGGCCATGGAAGAGTCCATTACGTCTGCAACTCTTGGGTTTACCCTGCCAAAAACTACACTAAAGACCGAGTTTTCTTCTCCAACAAGGTAACTAAAGCTAAAGCCCTATCTGTTTTCTTTTCTTGATGCCTTGTGAGAGACTCAATGATTGATTACTTCTGTTTTCAGACTTATCTTCCGCATGAAACACCAGCGCCACTTCTCAAGTACAGAGAAGAAGAGCTAGTGAGCTTAAGAGGAACCGGAGAAGGAGAGCTTAAAGAATGGGACAGAGTCTACGACTACGCTTACTACAACGACTTAGGCGTCCCACCGAAGAATCCAAGACCTGTTCTTGGAGGTACACAAGAGTATCCTTACCCGAGAAGAGGAAGAACCGGTCGTAAACCGACCGAAGAAGATCCTCAAACCGAGAGCAGGTTACCGATAACTTCGAGCCTCGACATATACGTTCCGAGAGACGAGAGGTTCGGACACTTGAAGATGTCTGACTTCCTTGCTTACGCTCTCAAAGCCATCGCTCAGATCATCCAGCCTGCGCTTGAAGCTGTGTTCGACGAGACTCCTAAAGAGTTTGATTCTTTTGAAGATGTTCTCAAGATTTACGAAGAAGGAATCGATCTGCCGAACCTTTCTTTGATTGATGGTATCTTCAAGAACATACCACTTGAGTTGTTGAAAGAGATTTTCAGAACAGATGGCCAGAAGTTTCTCAAGTATCCTGTCCCTCAAGTCATCAAAGGTATACACTTTTTTACTCTCTATCCATTTCTTGTTTGTTCTTGATTTAGTTTTAGTAACTTTCCTTTTTAGAGGACAAGACTGCTTGGAGAACTGATGAAGAGTTCGCTAGAGAAATGCTTGCTGGACTAAACCCTGTTGTGATTCAACTTCTTCAGGTGAGTTTTCATGAAATCTCTAGCTAGCAAAAAGTGATATCTCTGCTTTCTTACATGTTTGTGGAATGTTAACTTGCAGGAGTTTCCTCCAAAGAGCAAGCTTGACACCGAATCATACGGTAACCAGAACAGTACAATCACCAAAAGCCACATAGAGCAGAGCTTAGATGGTCTCACTGTTGAAGAGGTAAACAAACCTTACTTACTATCACATAAACCCTAACCTAACCCTAACCTGATACTGAATCCATTTGTAAAAACTTGTCTTTTTGCTATTTACAGGCTCTAGAGAAGGAAAGGTTGTTCATACTAGACCACCATGACACACTGATGCCATACTTGGGACGTATAAACACAACCGGGACCAAGACTTATGCAACAAGAACACTTCTGTTCTTGAAAGATGATGGGACCTTAAAGCCATTAGTGATAGAGCTGAGCTTGCCTCATCCTGATGGAGACAGATTTGGAGCAGTGAGTGAAGTCTATACACCTGGTGAAGGAGTCTACGACTCGCTGTGGCAGTTGGCAAAGGCTTATGTCGGCGTAAACGACTCTGGAAACCATCAGCTCATCAGCCACTGGTAAATGGATTCATAAAAACTGATCTTATGATTCTAATTCTATCTTTACAAGATCTTGAAAGTTCTAAAGATTTGGTGTTCTTTTGTTTTGTTTTTTTGCAGGTTGCAAACACACGCATCGATTGAACCATTTGTGATTGCTACGAACAGACAGCTGAGTGTTCTTCACCCTGTTTTCAAGCTCCTCCAGCCTCATTACCGCGACACGATGAACATCAATGCGCTTGCTAGGACGATCTTGATCAACGGTGGTGGTATCTTTGAGATCACTGTCTTCCCTTCCAAATACGCCATGGAAATGTCTTCTTCCATCTACAAGAACCACTGGACTTTCCCTGACCAAGCTTTACCAGCAGAACTTAAAAAGAGGTAACTCAAAAAAATCTTTCAATACTCAGAAGAGAACACAAAGCCTTAAGCTTTGAAAGAGAATCAAGATTTGATTTCTTGTTTCTTGTTTGCAGAGGAATGGCTGTTGAGGATAAAGAAGCACCACATGGACTACGTCTGAGGATAAAAGACTATCCTTATGCAGTGGATGGGCTTGAGGTGTGGTACGCTATTGAAACATGGGTGCAAGACTACATCTCCGTGTATTACAAGACAGACGAGGATGTTCAGGTCGATACAGAGCTCCAAGCGTGGTGGAAGGAGGTGCGTGAGGAAGGCCACGGAGACAAAAAGTCGGAAACTTGGTGGCCTAAAATGCAAACACGCCAAGAGCTGGTCGAGTCTTGCACTATCATCATTTGGCTTGCTTCTGCTCTTCACGCAGCGGTTAACTTCGGACAGTATCCGATCGCTGGTTACTTGCCGAACAGGCCAACGATAAGCAGACAGTTCATGCCTAAAGAGAACACTCCGGAGTTTGAAGAGCTTGAGAAGAATCCGGATAAAGTGTTCTTGAAGACGATCACTGCTCAGCTTCAGACACTTCTTGGGATCTCTCTGATTGAGATCCTGTCTACTCATTCGAGCGATGAGGTTTATTTGGGACAGAGAGACTCTAAGGAATGGGCAGCTGAGAAAGAGGCGTTGGATGCGTTTGAGAAGTTTGGTGAGAAAGTGAAAGAGATTGAGAAGAAGATTGATGAGAGGAACGGAGACGAGAGCTTGAAGAACAGGGTTGGTCCGGTTATGATGCCGTACACTCTATTGTTTCCGACCAGTGTTGGTGGAGTCACCGGTAGGGGAATTCCAAACAGTGTCTCTATCTGAAAACAGAGTCTCTCACAGATCTTCTGTTTGTTTGCTTTCTTCTTCTTATTGTCTGTCTGTTTGTGTTCTCTTATAGTTTACTACTTGCTTCCACATTGATTCTGGTGGCCGGTTATAGGATCGGTTATTTATCGGTTTGGCCTATAAACATCATAATAAAAGTAATAAAACAGTCTCTACTATATAACATTCTGTGTTTTATAAAAAACATTTCATCAACTTCCACAAACTGTATAAGCATGGATCCATTTCTTTCCAAAAATTGTTTTGCTCCATTTTAAATTGTAAGACCGAAATTAAACCGGAGAACGTAGAGTGAACCGGTCGGTTATTGAAATTGTTAATGAAAAGATGAAATCTTGACCTTCAAACACCAAAATGATCCAACGGAGGTAAAATCCACCTTCTTCAACCTGATTACAAAATGTTTTCAATTCTAATTGTCCAAAACCTAACCAAAAATTCCATAAACTAAACAAAAAACCGGAAAAACCAATCCAAAATGAGCGCGAGACCAATTTGCCACAAATCAGGAAAACTTAATCTGGTGTGCTACAACATGATCTAATGCCATTTTTCTTTTTAATTTAAATTAAAATCTATGTGAAATTCCAATTCACTCCTTAATGAAATCTGATTAAAAAAATAATTTAATAAAATAAAAGAAATCAGTTTAATAAAATAAAAGAAAACCAAATCATTTTAATTAAAATAAAAAATTCGGATAAATAATTAAAAAAAAAAAAAAAAAAAAAACTGGATTCACTTTCTTCTCCCGTCGACATTTGTTTCCGGTGAAGCTCATCGCCGGCGGCCCGACATAGATCTGCCATTACCTGATCACCTCCATCTCTTACCTTGTTCTCTTCCTTCTGCAATTGATTTTTTCTCTCTTTCACCATTGTTGAAAGCTTCAAGAGGTAAGCTTTTTTCTTCCTTAATCTATAAATTTATTTGGGATTCACAATTTAGAGTTAAGATATTAAAATTGGTTGTTTAAGAAGGTTGATAACCATATTTTCTAGATATATTAAGGTTTTGATGCAATAATTTGTCGATTTTAGTTGTTAAATCATAGTGATTCTAGGTAGATTGAACCAGAAATTGCCATAGCTGCATGTACAACTGGTACAAATGGGTACAACTGACAAATAATGTACAACTGGTACAAATGGGTACAACTAATAAATAATGTACAACTAGACGACAAATAATAGACAACTAATGCAAATGGTATAATTGTGTAATATGAATTAATTGTTAACTGAATATTTTTATTCTATTTTTCAGGAGGTAATGAACAACAACCATTCCACAAACATATATTTTGGTTATGGAGGATACTAATCAAAAACTATATGAGTATCAATGGATTGAAGAGAATATCACATTTACCAAACATAAACTATGGAAAAGATAACTTACTTGATGCTATTGGCGAATTACTCTCAAAAAAAAAATACATTTTAATTTATTTGTTGTAAGTGATGTAAATTTAGTATTCATAACACATTTATGTTATTTGTCGTGATACAAGAATTTATGATTCTTGTCATGTATATGTATTTTTTGGATTTGCATTTACTGATTTTTCACTACTAGCTTAAATTTGGTTTAACTATGAATAATTATGGATTTGTATTTGTTGGTTTTGTACTACTAGGTTAAATTAAATATAACTAAGAATTATTGTCAGTTTGTATTTATCATATTTCTATTTGTATTTTTACTTTTGTTATGTATTGAATATAATTAGGTTGTTTCAAATTATGTTTGACTTTTAGAGATTGGTTCTGTTCAAGTACAAACACAAACGTTCAGGTTCTACGAGGTTCAAGTACGTACAAATGTTGAAGGTCATGTGTTTGTGTTTCCAGATATATATTTCATGTATGAACGTGGACATCTGAATGTGGACGTATTTTGGTTTCTCATTCACTTTGTACAACTGGTTCACATTGGTTCGACTACTCGGAACTAAATATTTATAACCAATAAATACTAAATAAATATCTTTATGATATGCAATTTAGACAATTAAGTAAAATAAACACATGTTCATGTCTTAGTAATTAATAAAAAGATCAATAAATTGGAATTATAAAATTATGGTAGCAGATAATGGTTTAGTCATAAGTACCCTTTACAATATATGGAACATATAGGTAATATATCTATAATATGAAGCAAATTAACAACAATATTAGATTCCTTTTAAATGATGATATAAACATGTTTAGAATGATAAAAGAATATCAAATATCACTTGTTCAACTGTATCATTATAAGCTAAGATATGGTTCAACTACAAATACACAAAAATCGCAGATGTTCAACTATTACCAATTTTGGTTCTACCGTTGGCAAGGGTACAACTATGTGGTTTTTGGCGGGGCCACGTTTTTTTTGGCGGCGCCACGTCAAATAATTTTTTTTTGGTGGCGGCGCCATCCTTTTTTATAACACGTGTATTTTCTTTCTTTTTTTTTTGCATTCAATTTAATTTATTTTAAAGCAAAATTGTATGAAATGTCTTAGTTGTACGTAAACAAACTCAGTTGTACCATATCATATCATTACAATCAATTACTCCTACTTCTATATGTGATGACAAACAATTCTTTCTTTTGCTTTGACCTACACATAACCATTATTAGAATTATATGTTCTGTTTAAATAACTGAAAAAGAAGAGCAAAAAACAATTTCTCTTGTTGTATTGGTTGGGTATCAACATCTTTACACTGCAAATTCAAACAATTTTAGTTATAGTTGAACCTAGTAATACGTAGTTGAACCTAGTTATGAACCTAGTAATACGTAGTTGAACCTAGTAATACATAGTTGAACCTAAAGTGAAACTGAAAAGAATATGCAGACAGAACACGTAAAAAAGCAAAAGTGATCCATAAGTTCTCCTTATGTTCTCCACATGGGATTTATGATGCTAAAATCGACAATCCTTTATACATTCTCCAATTGTTCAATGATCCAAAAGCACTCAAGAGGAATCAAAAACAAATGAAAAGGGAGAAAAAGATTTGAGACAACTACTGATGAACGAGGAAGAAGAAAGAGTGGACTTGTTTGAGTTTGAGAGATGAGTGGTGAAGAAGAAGCGGTGGAAAAAGACAGTGACATATTCTGCTACTAAACCTCTTTGGCAAAGAAATTGAATTTCATAAACCAAAGATTGAGCAAGTTCTCATAGCTGAAAGAATCATGGTGTTCGGATTCAATACCCTACGGATACCAAAGCCACATTTCAATGAGTGAATCTCTGACATTCGGAGCCGAGGAGGCGAGGAAGCGGAATAGAGAAGAAATGGATTTAGTAGACGATGCTTGAAGTATCTTCAACACCAACATATCAGTTTGTACAAGAGGAGAACAAATACAATAAACCGTCTATAGGGCACGCGAACGGCGGAGGTTCCTTTAATGGTGAGAGCAGTCGCGATTGGCGGCCTGGCGTAAGTGCTTAGCCAGATTTTGGAGACCAATTTGCCAAATCCTTCGATGTTACGTGTATATCTGAGCCCCCCAATGACAAAGCAATGAAGTAATGGAAGAATGAACATCAAAATTCTCACATTGGGAACTATTGACTCAGATCCGAAAATAGAGTAATGGAAGCGATGGAGAAAATAGAGTAATGGAAGCGATGGGCTTTGAGCTGAGAAAGAACACAATTTCTCAATGGAGAAAAACGATTCTTCTTTTACTAATTCCCTTGAACACATGGATTTCTGGTTTGTTAGACAAATCTGGAAGAAGAAGAACATTCTTCGTCGAGAAGAAGAAGAAAGAAGAAAAATAATGATTTTTTTTTTAATTGTAATTTTGTTTTTAAAATTAATTTTGACCCAAATTCAATGGATAGATAACTCGGGTGGATGGGTCTGTAAATAGTTTAAGTTGTTAAGGACTTTGTTGTATTTGCTGAGCTTTTCAATTTAAAATAAAATGAAAAAGAAATTAATATTAGGAATGTGGCAAAATGGCCTCCGGTTCGACAATTTGTGGCAAATTAGCATTTCTTTCATCCAAAATGTGTTTAAACCGATTCAAACCGAAATCGAAATCCGAGATTCTTTCCTGAGACTGCGAGTCTTGAAGCTGCGGATGGGTTTAACAAAGACAGAGAGAGAGAGAGAGAGAGGCATAAACCCTTTTCCTCTCAAGTTACCATTTCCATGGCTGATTCTGCAACTCTCATCATCACTCTTTAAAATTCCCTTTTCTCTATGTTCCCCATTTCTCTATAATGGCTTCTTCAATCTCCCTCCTTCTCATCAAACGCATCTCTCTCCTCCACGTAAAACCTAAAAGCCGCCGACTTTTCCAACAATTCATCGGAAAATCACTCTCTACTTCAGCACAGAGCAACCCTAACACAACCCCTGAGCAAAACCACAAACCTTCCTCTCTCTCTTCTCGTCTCAGCTTCGTGTTCGATCAAATCGATGCGATTGAGAAACGTCACTCTGAGCAAGACGAAACCCTCGAGCGTATCCGTGCTTGGCGTCAATCAAAACAAACACCTTCTTCTCCTGCTGCTCGACAAGATCCGGATCCTGTAGAACTTAGATCCGAATCGGCCGGGTCCAATGAGAAACCGGACTCTGCTGAGTTGACTCAATCGAGTTCGGGCGAGCTGAGTAAGGAGAAGAAAGGTGTGGTTGAGCTTGTGCATCCATGGCCTGAGTGGATGGAGCTAATGGAGAGGTTGGTGAAGCAGAATTACTTTGATCATAGGAGACAAAGAGACGAAGAAGACGAGATGGTTCAAAGTTTGGGGATTGATGTGTCATCATCATCATCAAATGTTGGATTGAGTGAAGAAGAAAATGTTGGAGTTGCTCTGTTTCAGGATTTCAGAGCTGTTCAAAACGCTTGTGTCAATTTCGGAAAGGACCGTTTTGATATCCTAAGGTTTGTGTTCTGCTTCTGAATTGAATAAAGTTTCAACATTTGAAGAGAAACTTATAGGTTTTTTGCAACTGTTTTTGCTTGTCATTTTGCCCATTTGCTTGTGTTTAGATACTCTTAAAGGTTGTGTTGAGCTTCTGACTCGAAAAAGTTCCAACATTTCGAGTAAAAGTTATAATTTTTGCAACTGTTCTTGTTTGTCATTTTGCCCATTTACTTATGTTAAGATACTCTTAAGGTTTGTGTTCAGCTTCTGATTCGAAAAAGTGGCAACATTTCAAGTGAAAGTTATAATTTTTGCAACTGATTCGTGTACGTTATTTTGCCTATTTGCTTATGTTTAGATACTCTTAAGGTTTGTGTTCAGCTACTGAATCGAATAAAGTTGAAACATTTCATGTAAAAGATAGAATTTTAGCAACTGTTCTTGTTTGTCATTTTGCCATTTTGCTTATGTTTTAGATACTCAAGGTTTGTGTTCAGCTTCTGAATCCAAAAAGTTTCAACATTTCAAGAAAAAAGTTATAATTTTGGCAACTGTTTTTTTAAGTCAGTTTACCCATTTGCATTTGCGTTTGAGCAACTTTTAGTTGTTAGGATTAAAGATACTGAGGAGTGTAAGCTGAAATCTCTTTTTATTTCATTGGCTTTGAGATGTGCTTATATGAGTATTTTCTTCTTATAGGTCATTGTCGAGAAATGACATTCAAATCCTTGTCGGACATGGATGCCCAGCGACTGATAGAAAAGTGGTTTTCTCAGGGAAACTACTGAGGAAGCGTGTTCATCTCGATGAAGGAGATGTAAGCATTTTATGCATACAAGACTTTGCTTTTATATAAACTTGTGTGGTTCAGTAACTCTACAATTGATAGGCACTAGAATGTTAGATGTTTGAAACATATTGATGAACAAAGATGAATAGTACAAATAAGTGGAATGATGAACAGACTAGGAGTAATGGTTTGTGGCTATTTGCATTTAGGTTTCATGAAGTCTCCTTTGTTCACTTTCCTAAATTTGTTTTTACTATCAATAGGTTCTTCAGATGATAACATCCATTCATACATTACATATATCAGGTCTGCAGTTCCTGCAGCTTAAGGAACTCATGCGAGAAGGCGTTTTTGGTGACAAACAAAGAGGACGAGGCTCGAACACTTGACCTCATGCGCATTTTGTTCACCTATGGTTTCGACCCGTTGAGTGATACAGTGACCAACAAAAGTCTCCTCAAGAAGAAGTCTGTTAAGACTGTGGTGCGTAAACTGTTGCATGAGATTGTCAAGTTAAGCGCTGTGCCAATAGATCCTAATCTTACTCCACCAGTTCTCAAGAAAGCTCCTCCTAAAGTCAAGCAGCCACCACCACCTCCTAAAAGACGCGTTGGCCGTGATGATATTGAGATGAAGAAAGGAGACTGGCTTTGCCCAAAGTAAGTTCACACCGAAGAACATATTTTTTCTTGAAATTTTGGAACTTTGCGCATCTTTTAAGATGTTAATGCCTCTTAACTTTTGTTCTTAGGTGTGATTTCATGAACTTTGCAAAGAACACCATTTGCTTACAGTGTGATGCAAAGAGGCCAAAGAGACAGCTCCTTCCTGGAGAATGGGAATGCCCTGAGTAAGTTGCTATCTTTGTAACATTTTGGTTACTATTTGTATGTCATCTTGGGATTGATGATATTGTTTGTTTGGTATTGGCAGATGCAACTTCTTGAACTACAGGAGAAACATGGCATGTTTTCATTGTGATTGCAAGCGTCCACAGGATGCTTTCTTAGAGAACAAAGAACAAGAAACGCATCACCGCTTCACTGAATCACAAACAGATAGGGCTGTGAAGCGGGATGATGTTTCCAATGCCTGGAACTTCGATTTTGATGACGATGAATCAGACGGTGCAGAAGTTGCTGCGTTTGAATACGCAGATTCGACGAGAAAGAACGAAAACTTCACCCGGGAAGGTTTGAGAGATCCTGAAGATGAAGAGTTTGGTAATCTTCCTCCAGGAGCAAGAGAAAGCTCTGATCTTGGCAGCAGTAGGAGCAGGAAACCTGGTGCTGGGTTTGATGATTTTGACGATGAAGATGACGTTGATAGCTATGAGATAGACGAAACTGGAGATAGAGAAGGTCCAGTAGCAAGAACTCGATCTTTTGTTGCTTCTGAAGAAGTCTCAGAGGATGATGAAATGTTTCCTGAACACAGAGGAGGAAGTTCAAAGCTTCACAACAGTAGAAACAACAAGCATGGAAATGGTAAAGGAGGTTTCTCTAGGGATGGTGATGATGATGAGCTCGGTTTCAGCTCAGATGATGAAAACTCTGTCACTCCAAGGTGGAAATCAAGCCATGTTGCTTCCACACAGAGAGGTCCTTCTTTCAAGAAGATGAGTTTTGGTTCGGACGATGATTCTGATGTGGAGGACGATGGTCCAAGGTCGGGTTTAAGGCGTGGGGGCCAACGAAACAACGATGCAAGAAGAGGGTTTAAGGGTAAAAGAAGCTCATACTCAGCTTCAGAGTCTGATGATGATGACATGGATGATCAAGCTTCCAGAGGGTCAAGTTTCTCAAGAGGGAGCAGAGGAGGAAGAACGAGAGGCGGACGTGGTGGTTTCAACGATAGTTTTGCCTCTGATAGCTACAGGGGATCAAGTGGCTTCTCGGGTAATAGGTCAAGAGGGAGAGGAGGAAGAACAGGAGGCAGTAGAAGGAGTGGTTTTGATAGTGACGGCGAAGATTACAGAGGGTCAAGTTCCTCAAGAGGGAACAGAGAAGATAGTGGCGGG
Source organism: Microthlaspi erraticum (assembly GCA_902728155.2). Taxonomy (NCBI): domain Eukaryota; kingdom Viridiplantae; phylum Streptophyta; class Magnoliopsida; order Brassicales; family Brassicaceae; genus Microthlaspi; species Microthlaspi erraticum. The sequence goes on from CACVBM020001483.1 coordinate 19,482, forward strand.
TTTGGGGGAAGAATGGGAAGCAGAAGAGGCGGTTTTGATGATGAGTTTGGTAGAAAGAGCAGTAGCCGAGGAGGACGAGGTTCAGGGAGTTTCAGGGGATCAGACAGAGGAGGAAGAGGAAGAGGAGGAGGAGGAAGAGGAGGTGGAGGAGGAAACCGGCGTGAGCAGAGTGATGGTAGAGATACAGACGTTGGAGATTTCAGAAACAGTAGAAGAGTTATTGAGAGATAGAGAGATGTAGTAAACTTGATTTTCCATTTGTTGAACAGAAGTTTTGTAGAAGTGAGTGCACCAGTTATAAGTGTAACACATTGACAGTGACACTGAAGCATTTCCATCAAGAACCGAACGATTTACTTTATTTAGAGAGAATTCAAGATTTGTACGTACAGAATGTCATCAAAGTATTACCATTACTCTATGACTGGATTTTTCTTAGAACTCAAGCAAAAGAACCAAATGTTTCAAGACTTAGAAGACAAAGAGTTTGATCCTTGACTTGGACTATGTTAGAAATTCAACCGTCTCAAATTGTTCTATTTTCTCCTAGAAGATCAATCATGTGTCAAGTTGTTAGTGTCTCAACTATGAGTTCATTTCACCGTAAAGAGTGTCGTAAACATCAATGTAGAGGATAACATCATCCAATTCTTTATCTAAAGAGTCCAATGCAGGAGAAAGTCTTGCGTTGAATTGCTTTGCCATATTTTGTTTTTAATGAATGTTTGTTACATCTAAGTGTTTCACTATTTTGAGATTAAGAAGGGAAAATCTACTCTATTTTTTAAACTCTTGTAGAAAACCAAAGCATGAGGCTGTCTTTGTAACGATGATCTCCGAGAAGCCTAATTGAGGTTAAGCGATTCCTAACATTCTTACCAACTGCAATAGGAGCTCTTTTTCCCCATGTTTTATTTTGTTTTGTTCCCTTCATAGTCATAGAGTGTGTAATTTTGTTATTGTTTGATTACTTATATCTAACATAAATATTTTTGAATGTCAATTTTCAAAACTACATTTGTACTGTGTATTTTCAAAATTACAATTTTTTGAATTTTCATATATAAGTTTGGGTTCAGTAATCCTTGACTAAGATTTAGATTTTGGAATTTATAACTTAGATTTTAGAGTTTAATATTATTTTTTGGGTTTAAGATTTATAATTTAGGGTTATAGTTTTTGCTCAATTAGAAAAAAATGTAATTTTTAAAATTTACACCTAAAAATATAGTTTTAAAAATTGACACCAAAAATGTAATTTTGAAATTTACCAATACAAAATTGGAGAAGACAAATGTGATTCGATGGCTTTGCCCCAAATCGATCGGCGGACCGGATTGCTCCGTTCCGCATCCGACTAGGACACAACGCCGGCCCCATATGCTTCCTTCCTGACAATTTCATACCGTAGAAGCTGTAGGCGCCATGTGAAGTTTTGAAGATTGGCAGGACTCGAGTTTTTAGGAATTGTAAAAGCAAGTTTCTGAGTGTTGGTTTTCGGTGTTTCGTCTTCGGTAAATTGTGTTTCGTCTTCGGTAAAATTATTGATCGGGTTTTGTTTGTGAGTCTAGCTTATCGTTTTTGTTCTTTGGATTGGTGATGTACATAGTTGTTTTAGTTTTTGGTCTTTCTGGTTTTTTCGTGTAACTTCGGTCACAATTCGAAAATGGTATAAATCTTTAATATTTTTACCAAAAATAAAATTGTTAAGAGTTTTTTTTTATTTTCCTTAATATTTTCTCCAAGTGAAAACTTTTCGTCCTTATTGTGTTCCTCACTTTGTATCTCTCTCGAGTCTCGAAGACTTAGTGTTGAAAGAAGCGGCCAGTGATCTCTCTCTCTCTCTTTCTCTCCCCACACAAATTAAAAAGAAAAGACGAAACTTCTTCTTCGGTCGTTGCCTAAACTCTGAGAAATCTCACTGCAATGCAAAGCTGAAACATCTCTTCGTTTCCAAAGGTTAACCAAATCTCTCTCTCTCTCTGCTCTCTTCCCTTCTTCTTAACGCCGTTTTAGGTAATTCACGTTCGTGTTCGTGTGCGATGTTTTGCGAAAACGTTACTGTTAAATGCATAGAAGAATTGGAGTCATAACAATCGGATTGTCGATTCGAAAAATCACTCCTTTTTGCTACATGAAAGTACCAATCTTTCTCACGTTTTCCTCTGTGTGTGTTGATAAAGATTGAAACTTTCTGCTTGGTTTCTCTTCCAATGTTGATTACTGATTCACGACTCTTCTTGTTTCGGCTTATCCCTTAACGTGGGTCGTTGAGAAATTTCATGTTTTGATTCGATGCTCTCTGGATTGACGACCCCTTCTCGTCCCTGTTCTTGATTCTGGGTTTGCTCCATCTTCACGCTATTTGGCTATGTGGGTTTCTTGGATTTTGCGTTTGTTCTCGATCTGAAGTAGTTTTTGATGGTACCAAAACGTGTTCTTCTCAAAAGTGTCTTGCTTGCTTCTCTTTTGATTTGCTCAGAAATTGCAATTTCTCTGATCTTTGAATGTTCCTGACTTGGGTTTTGATTCTACTCTCCTCTCTTGTAATCGTCCGCTTTCAGTGGTGTTCATGCCTTTTGAGTGTTTGATTGTGTTGTGTGTTTCTGCTTCTGGTTAATTTGATGTTTTTACATTAGGCAGTGAGTGAATAAGCTTATCTCTGAGTAACAATGAATTGAGATCTCTGATTTTGTCAGTTTTGATAGCATTTTTGTTTGTTTCCGGTTTATGCAGACTGTTCTTGTGATATGGATGAAGAAAACAACCACATGGAAGAAGATTCTTGTGACATGGAAGAATCTGTATGTGGAGATCCAAAAGTTGATATTCGTGTTGGAGATGAATATCAAGCTGAGCTCCCTCCTTTAATGTCTGAATCCGAACGTGCAGCGTTTCTTGATGATTCTTCTTGTTCCTTTGTCATGGGACGACCTCTGGAAGTAATGTGGATAAACACCAAAGACCAAGAAAGGCTTGGAGGAGGAGATGATGATGTGGACATGAGCGAGTCTCTCAAGTCTCTGAAGACAAAGACAAGTCGTAATGGGAAAGGAATAGTGAGTCTTGAAGCTGTTCCTGAGAAGCAGTCAAGTTCTTGGGATGAGTTTGAAGTGGATGGGTTTGTTCTTGGGCTGTATACGTTTGGGAAAGACTTTGCTCAGATGAATAAGCTGTTGGATAGCAAAGAGACAAGAGATATACTTTCGTTTTACTACGGGAAGTTCTACAAATCAGCAAAGCACAAGATTTGGTCTAGCTTCCTCAAGAAGCGTAGCAGGAGATGTGTACAAGGCAAGAAGCTTTATTCAGGATGGAGGCTACAACAGTTGTTGACTCGTTTGATTCCAAGTGTTCCTAGTGAATCGGAGAAGAAGAAGCTTGTGGATGTGAGTCTCTCTTTTCACATTCTTCACTCTGAAAACGTCCTGAAAATGTGTTTTAAGATGTTTAGTCTTAACTTGTTTACAGGTCTCAAAGTCATTTGCTGAAGGGAATAGATCTTTGGAGGATTACATCACTGCAGTGAAGGAGCTGGTTGGTCTAAGGTCTCTTGTGGAGGCTGTAGCGATTGGTAAAGAGAAAGAAGACCTGACGGTGCTAACAACAGAGCCAGTGAATTCGAAGCAATGGTTCACTGTTTCTTCTGCGGTTCCTGCTGCTGGTTTAGGGGTCTACACTTCACTCACATGTCATGAGATCGTTGAGAAGCTGAGTGGTGGGTCTCGTCTAAGCAAAGCTCGTTGCAATGATATCTTCTGGGAGGCTGTGTGGCCTCGTTTGCTAGCTAGAGGGTGGCACTCTGAGCAGACGAAAGACAACAACAAGATCGTCTTCCTTGTCCCTGGGGTGAAGAAGTTCTCAAGAAGGAAACTTGTGAAGAAGAGTCACTACTTTGATTGTGTCAGTGACATTCTTGCAAAGGTTGTTGCTGATCCTGAGCTTCTTGAGTTTGAGACAGCTGAGAACAGACCTCCGGTGAATCAAGAGAAGCGGCGTTACCTTAAGTCTCCAGAGCCTTGTTCTACTCACATGAAGTTCACTGTTGTGGACCCTGCTGGTTTGGCTTGTGGTGGGAAGCTGTGTGAGCTTAGGGAGATGAAGTTTCCGAATCCGAATCAGGAAGCTTCTGTTGAAAGACTTGAGATGTCGCTGTTGGATGAAGAGAAGCATGCCAAGTTTGGTGATGAGTGTAAATGGAGAAAGAAGCGGATGATGAAACTTGTGGAAGATCCTGATGCTATGAGGTTTATGATTGTGGATGCAAGTTTGGAACATGGTGGGATAAAGAGAAGGAGACACTTGCCTGGTGATGAGAACCGTAGAGAAGCCATTGATGATGATGATGATGATTCACCACAGAAGAAGTATGATGAAACTGCAGAGTATACTAATGGGAATAGTTCTGGTGTAAAGGAGGAGACTTTGGAGTTTGTTCAACAAGGCCGGTCTAAGAAGCGGTCGGCTCGTAAACCGGAGTCTAGTAACCACCATCCGGTTACTTCTTCTTTCCCCTTGCCTAAACGCAGGCGGCTCAGTGTTTGTGTAAGGAAGGATATCAAACGTTCTGGGGAAAGCTCAGTGTTGAAACCACCTGCGTTGGAAGAAACTGGAAATGGGATTGAGGATGAGATTCAAGAACGGCAAGAAAGTGAACCAAATGGGTTATCTTCAAAGAAACAAGAAGTCAGTGCATCAGAAGAAGAAGAACAGCAAGGAAACGAATCAAACCGGTTGTGTTTGGACCAAAAACACTCTTCCAAGGATTTGGAAACTGCTCAACAACAAGAGGAACCGATTCAGGTTCCTGCAGTGTCAGGCTCGGAGAAGAATTCTCCTTCTCCTTCTACTACTGATCATGGAACGACTAATCAACAAGTTGCATCGTCAAAGCAAGAAGAAGAAGAAGAGCAAAACCAAGAGGCTAACAACACAGATCTTCTTCCAAGAAGACAAAGCACAAGAAAGAGGCCATTGACGACTCGTGCCCTAGAAGCTCTTGAGTCTGGTTTTCTCACAGCAAAGAGCACAAACACTACATCAAAACCAAGGAAACGAGAAAGATCTAAGAGGATCAAGCACAGAAACCGAGCTCAAGATGAGACAGAGAATGAAACCACAGCAAGTAAACCACTGGACCAGATAGAAGATTCAGAACCGAGGTTTCTTGCGAATGAAGGAACAGCGATGCAGAGTAAGGCTGTGGAGCAAACGGAGGATTCAAAGAAAGTGACAACAGGATTCCCTAGACTTCCTCCGATTGTTTTGAGACTTCCCTTTAAGCGGCGTTGAAGACTGAAGGCTAAATCATTTTTTGGGCGTTTTATCTTTAGAGCTTGGACTTTGCTGGAGAAGTGTACAGAAGAAAAAGAGCTCTTTAGTCTCTTTAGGTAGATTTTTGTTTTTGTTTTTGTTTTGTTTTTCTTTTGCCTGATACTATATGTTCATGGCTAATATCTTATTCTTTTGAAATCGTTTCTCTTCACTCCATAGTCTCCATTAACATGATCTTATGATTTCACATTTTGAATATATCTTCTAAGATAGTTAAAGAAAGATATGGTTAGGTTTAATATAAGTTGAATCACCAGTTTGATCACTTGATTGTAACAATTGTTGATTCACATAAAAACAATATATACAATATCTCTGGAGTATATAGTTAAGTCACAACAATGCATGTACAAGCTGATCTGCTCCGGCTGCTTCACTGCATTGTCCAACTTCTCAGTGACTGCTTTGGTTAAGTTTTTATCCAACTCTGTCCAAATCTTGCATTAATTACAAGAAATAATTATTCTTCTGAGATCAAACTTCTAAGAAATGTTTGTTATGGTGTTTTTGAGACTTACTTAGGATCTGAACCTTTTTGATAGCTGAGGTGGGTATATCGAGAATTCGAGATCTTGCTCTCCAATCTGATCAAAAGCCGGAAATTCAAAATATTATCAAGAAGGCATTGGATGGTTTATAATTTTCCAATAAAGAATATTGTTTTTGTACCCCTATAATCAAATTGCAAGTGTATATGCAAGAATTAGTTAATATATATTATATGTAAACTAAAATGTATCCATCTTTCATATGCTGTATGCCTGTATCTGGAATCCAAAACAAATTTTTGTTTGTCCATTATTTTTCATTTCAGATTCAGAATTTTATATGATTTTTTGTTTCTTCAATTTTGTTTTTGAGTTCTTATTATGTGAAGCCATCAATATAAAGAGCAATGATCATAAATCCAAATAATAATCTCAGTTTTTGTTTACATTTCTCTTTCAACAAATATTCATTTAAACGGAGGGAGTATAATACAACATGCATCTGGAATTTTCTATTTAAAAAGTGCTCACTGTAATTTGACTGCACATACTGTCTTAGACTTTAGGCTAAATATATACTTAATTTTTTTTTAATTCTTCTAGGATCTTTTTTATGTTTATACTATCATTTAGATAGAAACTGAATCATGATGTTAGGATTCAAGAATAAGTGAAGAGACAAATTCAGTTTTTTTTTTGAGAAATTTGGTACAAGCTTAGAACACACAAACAAATTTAAACCCTCCATTTATCATGAATATTTTTAGTTCTTGTTTTTGGACGATGGCTGTTTATCATGAATATTCAAAAGAAACATCCAAGCATGTTGTTGTTGAGAAAGGTAACAAAAGAATTTGATTTTCTGTGGATTTTGTTAAACCACAGAAAATAAAATCAAATTTTATTAAACCAAAACCAACAACCATCATGGCTATCAGGCTATGTTACGGATGGTTTTATTTGTAGTTTTCGTAAGTAATGGTTTTTTTTGGGAACTTTAGATACTTTGAGGATTACTTCTGCTTTTTAATCTTAGTTAAAAGAGAAAATATTAAAACATTTTTTTTTAAATGAAAAAGAGCAAAAGCTCACATTACCCCATCCTTTAAAATAAAGTCATAATGAATTCCCCATAATCTTTTGTCTTCCCCAAACCCAAACTTCCTCTCTCTCTCTCTCTTCCACTTCAAAGATCTAACAACTTCTCTGTGTTCTGAAATGGCAACAGAAGAAATGAAACCAGAAACTAAGAAAACAGAACAGACGCAATCCTCAGAACTCAAAGACCTTTCTCCTCCACCTCTTCCTCTTCGATACAAAGTACGTATTTTTGTTACCTTTATGCATATATACAACTATATGTACATGTTTCTACATTTTTGATAGTATCATAACTCATAAGATGAATCATCTCAACAAACCCATTCATATATTTTCCACAAGTATTTAAATTTTTATTTTTGAATCAAACTCATTTGTGTACTCGCAGACATGCAACTTGAGAGTTTCAATTCACTGTGAAGGCTGCAAGAAAAAAGTGAAAAAAATTCTTACCACCATTGAAGGTACACACAAATACATAAACTCTTTCAACTTTTTTTTTTTTGGGTTTCAAATTTTTATATAAATGGTTTTACTTCATTTTTTAATTTATTTTATGGTTAGTGTATGTACATCAATTTCACGTTTGAAATTATTACTTATAATTTTCTCTAAAATAACGTATTTATAATTGGGAAAATTTAGTTTATTTTCACATGACTAATTTTGGTTGCGTGAGTAGCTAAATTTGGTAATTATGGTTAATTTAATATTTAACGAGTAATTTTGTTTGTAGGTGTTTATAGAGTGGACATTGATGTGAAGCAGAATAAGGTAACGGTGATGGGAATCGCCGCACCGGAGATTCTGTTAAGGAAGCTTCTCAAGGCTGGTAAAAACGCCGATTTGTTGCCGGAGATACTCGACCCGGTAGTGAACAAACCCGTTGACCCGAAAGAGAACAAATCCGTAGGCGTAGACCCGAAAGAGAAGAAAAAGAAGAAGAAAGAAGAAAAACCGGAAATAACCGATGCAGCTACCTCTTCCGATTCTGGTAAACCGGAATCTGAAAAATCAGACACCGCCGGAGAGTGTGGTTCCGGCGACGGTGGTAAAACTTCTGATCCGGTGAAAGAAGAGAAAGAAGACGTTATCAAGAAGAAAGATTCTGTTCCGGTAGATTCTCCATCACCTTTACCGGCTGAAACTACGACACCGGCAACGGCGGCGGCGGCGGCGGGAGAGAAGAAAGCTGAAGAGAGCAGTGGCAATATTGGTAAAAAGAAGAAAAAGAAGGGGCAAAAAGTGAACACTATTGCTAACAATCCTAACGGTGGACCTGTCCGTAGTCAATCACTTCCTCCACCCATTACTACTCCTGAAGCAGATCACGACCGTCCATTCAGTCAAAACGATGGTCAGCATCAAATTCTAACCAACAACAATCCGCCACGTCACGATGCGTATCCTTATCCGCCACCAAACTATTATGCGCCGCAAGTGATGTACGGCGTAAGTTATAACGTTGCGCAACCTCCTTTGAGCGTAGACGCTGCGTCGTATTATACGCCTCCGCCACCGTATTCGTACGCGTATATGCACCCAGGATATCTACCGTCCGATCAAAACCCTTATCCATCTCGACCGTCCGATTCGTTTGAGTTATTTAGCGATGAGAATCCAAACGGTTGTTCAGTAATGTGATCGGAACAATTACCAAAATGTCCTTAGAACTTTCACTTACACGTGGAAGTTTAGCTTATGGTTTTAGGTTGTAATATTTTTATATAACTTATGATTATGTCAGATAAAGTTTTAATCTTTTGTTTCTTTCTTTTGTAGCTTTTTTTTTTAATTTAATGATTTAGATACTTTTAAGAAATTTTTGCTCTATTTTCTTAATTATTTATGTGCTTTAAGCCTTTAATGTTTTTGTTTTTGCTCTTTTGTTATGGTCTGGATTTTAATTTTACTACTTGAAGTTTCCTTAAAAAAAAAGAAAATAAAATTAGTATGTGGTTTAGCTACATTGTTGAAGTGGAAAAGATACATGAAAGCAAGAAACGTGGAAGATGCATTTGATGCAATGCTTAGTTGTAAGGGGAAACTATGATGTGTAAAGTGTCGAAGCTGATTGAGCAATTTTATTTAATTTTTTTTTTCCCACGTCTTTATTTCTTCTCTTCATAGTTCATAGTTACGTAGCTTAAATATTAGTAGTATTTTTTCTGTTCATGTTTCATTTAGCAATGTAACACTTCCAATATTCTAGACAATCAACATAAACAAATGTTAAGTGATACCTAATGTTTGCCATGCAAGTTTATTATTTCTTTTTTGGCTAATTAATAATCACTAGTTCACATGCAACCAATACCGACACACTCCATTTAGCTTAATTCGATTTTAAATTGTAAATGCTTTGCGGGAACAATCTTAAAACATTTCAAAACATTTGGTATATTTAGTTTTACAGCACATATTCACAAATTTATTAGACAGTAATACGAGTTGTACCATGGTGATTGTCAATTGGGCATGGGGACATTAAGTGATTTTGACCTTTCAAATCCAAATTTCATTGTCACATTCATTGTCCGAATTCCGAAATTAAGACGCATTAAATAGTGTGATAAGGAAAACCAAATATTAAAGGCTCATGTCCTTCTTGCTTTTCCTTATACCAAGAAGTTAATTATGACTTATGAGCTTCGATAAATGTAAAATTACCTTTTTAAAAAATATGAAAGCTGAAAAAGTGCAATGCTCGAGAATTGTAGGGAGGTCATCTACAAATTACATATTCACTTCTCATGTGTCTACTATCAATGACGTCAGAAATATGTTACGTAAAAACAGAACTCAAAAGCTTTTTGAAATCTGTAATTCTGTCCTTTTCATTTGAGACATGCTTACATTTTACTATATGTTACAGAATTTAAGAGCCCTGAATAGTCACGACTCACGACCTCTTTTACTAGACTCCGACCAAACATAGAATATTATATTTTGTTGATTAACACAGTTCATATACATACAACTCGATAAAAACAAATGAACAAAGACAAGAGAAAGAAATCACATAAAACATAGTATTAAGTTATCTAGATTTAAAGTTTTACATATAACTCTTTACAAAACAAATATACAGATACAAAGGAGAAGCAAACGAAAAAATTTACAAAAACATAAAAACAAACTACAAATTTACATAAATCCATCTTTGTAATATTCTAGGTTACAATCTTCTCGATCGCATATATTTTTAGATTATAGTAATGTGATTTTAACTTGAGAAAGTGATCCACGGGCTTGGGAATGAGAATGAGACTGGGCCTTTCGTATAGACATAATTAGAATAACATAAAATCTAACGAAAATCTGATAGCTCTAATTAATAATTCAAATAAATCCAATAAATTGGTCTTTCCATGAAATTTGTGTCCTCCGTCCGATGCAATCAAATTTGATATTCACGCCGAAGTTTACAAAAATCCGTTGTCGTCCAGCGGTTAGGATATCTGGCTTTCACCCAGGAGACGGGTTCGATTCCCGGCAACGGAGCTTTTTGGCCTACATTTTCCATTTTCTAATGCTTCTCCTCAGCATCGTATGCATTTGAAGTTTTTTCTTTTTTGTATGCATTTGAAGGTTTGGAGTTCTTTTTCTGTTTTAAGTTTTGGGTGCTTTCTTCAAAATCTGTTCAAAAAATCGGCCGATGTGCCGATTAATCGGTAGAAAAATCTCTCATCGGTATGCTACCATGGCGATAAGTATTAATCCTTTGTAATGTATAGTCAACTTGCGTTGACTGAGTAAAGTCGATTTTTTTTAAAAAAAAAATGTAATATTATAAATTGTTTGGGCCATAATGCAAATTCTTTTCATAATTTTGGCCTATTTGAGATAACTTCATCATGTTTATTTTGGAAATTGTAACACATATCTAATTTTTAAGAGAAATTGATAGAGAAGCCTACTTAGAAAAAATTGTTTGAACCAGAACTACAAATATTTTTCATGATTTCAGCCTATTTGGAAAAAACAGTATCTAATTTTTTGAAATTTATTACTTATATAGTTATATATATATGAAAATATTTCTAAAATATACAACATGTGGTAAAATTTCTTCCCCGATTAATTCCCGATTAATCTCCATTTTATCAATAATCGTTAATCTTGGCTCGACCGCCTGATGAACGATTAAAAATATTTTGAACACAACTTCAAATCAATGAAACATTATAAAATTTCAAATTAAGATTTGTTCTTTTTTTTCTTTTTTTTTTCTTTTCTGTTTTCAGGTTTGGCCTCTCTTAAAGGAAAAATAAAAACAGTAAAAGGTCAACATTCCACAGTTAATTGTATCCTTAGTGGTTGGCCCTACTTGAGTCACTGGTGAGGCTAGTGATAGCCAAGGATCAAGCCATAAGTTAATTGTTCTGCCATGTTACGTTCCATGCATGCTAAAAAACTCTTTGGCTATTATCTAACTTAAAATTTGTTATTATATCCAAATATATGATACTTATACAATATAATGATGACAACAAGTTAAAAGAAAGACAGATTTTTGATTATTTTGTGATCAGTATAATTTTTTTTTTAAATAAAAACTTGAGTAAAATATGTTATTTATTAAGAAAATTATCATATATTTTAATTTTTTTTTGATGAAAGAAGATAATATAAAAGAAAAATTGAATAGCTAAATAGAAAATTGGTAGAATAAAAAACGAAAGTAAATAGTAAATAAAAATGATTTAAATATGTGGAAAAGAGACTTGAAAATGATGTGGTCATTTTATCCTATTCCTATAACTGATGTTGTAGGCCAAAGCTTCTTTTTTTTTGTTCATTAGGCACGGCTCTGATCAGCCGTACTCTTCACAAAACGAAGGTTGCATGTTCTTCTACCGTTAATTAATTGTTTGGATACGTTAAAGTATCAATGTAAAATGTCATTTAAAAAAAAATGTAGTAAGGGGATATGTCGCTGTTCCAAATGTGAATGTGCTCACCGGCGCCGTTGCAATTTTCTCGCATGCAATGTGTCGAACGGTGCTAATTCCGATTGCTGCAAAGACGAGCTTGATATATATATATATATTCCTAAACATTATATATCAAGAAAATCAGAAGGGATCAACAAATTGTGATACAAATCTATCTAATTTATATATGCGGTCGAATCCGGTTTATACATTTAGTTTGGGCCGGATAAATACAAAGTTAACAACTATGATGAAATCAAATGAAGTAACATAAATCTTCAGAGAATAATTTTAAAAGTATGTATTAAAAAAATAGAATGATTTTTTTTTTCATTTTCTTATGTTTTGCTTATAATTTACTTATGTGTTGCTTATCTTATGCTTAAGAAACAGAAACTTAAACAAAAGAGGAGAGGAAAGGCAGAAGCAAAACCTTTTCTAAAGGGTTTTGCAAAGTATAAGAGAAAAAGAGTGTCTTGTGGTTGTAGAGTATGTGTTATAGCCCATTCTAAAGCTCCGGTAGACGCAAGCGCTTTATCCACCACCACCATTACTCTGTTCCCGCCTTCCGCCACCTCCTCCTTAACCGTCTCAACCGCTACCACCGCCTCTTTTCTTCCTTCTACTCCTCCGTTGTCAAAGGTCTTGCCATCATCTTGCTCTTTCTCCTCTTCTTCTTCTAATATTACTTTGACTGTTTTTTCTTCTTCTTTGTCTTCAGTCTCTTCGCTTTCGCTGCTTGCGCCTTTGTTTTCTTCTCCTCCTGATCCGGCATCATCTCCATTTTCGCCTAGAAACTCGATTCTTTGGTCTCTCTCTATGGAACTCGAGTCTGGTTTGAACCTAATCGACGGTGAGTTGATCCGGACTCGTCTTAGACTCAACTTGGCTGATTTCTTGAGCGATCTTGCCATCTTTTGTTACAAGAGACTCAAAACGAATATCGATTTTGCAACTCAGAACGGAACTTAACATTGGTTTCTATAAATGCTTGCGCGTATGAATACGTGAGGACAATTTCGAAAGAGGACGTGCGTGCCATTACAAATGTTTGATTCTTTATGGTTCCACACGTTGCTGTTTATTTATTTTTATTTTTGTCAAGCTCTTATGTTTTCTTTGTTAAATTAATCGAGTCCAAATTTATTCGATAGAAATGATTTGATGTTGACATTTCAAAACCGTATTTGAAAGTAGTTAAGTAGATCTATGGAAAAACAATAAACTATAAGAATATCCGAAAGTTGATCCATGTAGATATTTTACAAAACAAAAAGTTTGAAAATTTGTTAGCTCAATCGGTTATGGAATCGCGCGGGTATGTATAAACAGTATAATATATTTTCTGATCATGAGAAATCTTGGAACGGCTCTAGTTGTGTCGTGGTCAAAATCCACCACCTTTTGTAGAAACACAAATGCAATTTTGTATTGTCTTTCTTTACTTACCACAATTCTGAATTTCTGATGGCAGACATCAAGTCAAGAAGGATAGTCTAATGAGGATGGGACGAAAGTGTCATTAAAACACTGTCTTAATAAAAATCTGCACCGGACCAAACAGAACTAGACAAGGCCACTTGTACAAAACCAAACCATTTCATCAAAATTCAGTTATTGAGAATATTAGGTGAAGGAGGACTCGCTGGTGACCAAAAAGTATTTATATAATTTGGATCACAACACATTCGTATTGTATGTACAAGCATAACTTTATGTAGTGAATGAATAGTTTGGTGGTCATTTTGTTAATCTGCTAATGCTATAGAAGTATAGATAATGATTTATTTAACAAACTTACTAAAATTAAAAATTTATAGGACACAAAATAGTGAAAGACAAAACATAACAGAATTTCCTAGAGTTATTTTTAAATAAAGAAAATATATAAAATATCAATAACTGTAAAACACACTATTAATCACATAATTAGTAGACAAAAGAATGTAAAAACCAAATCAAATGCCTATATAAGTAAGTGGTAAGTGAAGCTGAAACTTGAGCAATCAAAGAAAGATCGATCAGTAAACATGGCGGATAATTCAGCAGCAGAAGCAACCCCTCCACCGTCAATCGATGGCAACACTCTCGTGGCCAAGTCACTAGCTCGTCTCGGCGTCACCCACATGTTCGGCGTCGTGGGCATCCCCGTCACGTCTCTAGCTAGCCGAGCCATGGCTCTTGGCATACGCTTCATCGCCTTCCACAACGAGCAATCCGCCGGATACGCCGCCTCCGCCTACGGTTACCTCACGGGTCGACCCGGAATCCTCCTCACGGTTTCGGGTCCGGGCTGCGTTCACGGGCTCGCGGGTCTCTCCAACGCTTGGGCTAACACATGGCCGATGGTGATGATCTCCGGTTCCTGCGATCAGAGAGACGCCGGCCGTGGAGATTTCCAGGAGCTTGATCAGGTCGAGGCGGTGAAAGCTTTCTCTAAACTATCGGAGAAAGCGAAAGACGTTCGTGAAATCCCCGATTGCGTCGCTAGGGTTCTGGATCGAGCGATCGCGGGTCGACCCGGCGGGTGTTATCTGGATCTCCCGTCTGATGTATTGCGCCAGAAGATCTCGGAATCAGTGGCGGAGAATCTGGTGGCTGACGTCGAGAAATCTCGTAAACGCGAACCAATTCGGGAAACTCCGAGATCGGAGATCGAATCGGCGGTTTCGCTGCTGAGGAAAGCGGAGAGGCCACTGATCGTGTTCGGCAAAGGAGCGGCGTATTCGCGAGCGGAGGACGAGCTGAAGAAGCTAGTGGAACTCACCGGAATACCTTTCCTCCCAACTCCGATGGGTAAAGGTTTGTTACCGGACTCACACGAGCTCTCAGCGACGGCGGCGAGGTCGCTTGCGATTGGGAAATGCGACGTCGCTTTGGTGGTTGGAGCTAGGCTTAACTGGCTTCTCCATTTCGGAGAGTCACCGAAATGGTCTAAAGAAGTGAAATTCATACTTGTAGATGTCTCTGAGGAAGAGATTGAGCTGAGGAAACCTCACTTGGGGATTGCCGGAGATGCAAAGAGAGTGATTGGATTGTTAAACAGAGAGATAAAAGACGATCCTTTTTGCCTAGGGAAGACTAATCCATGGGTGGATTCGATTTCAAAGAAAGCGAAAGAGAACGGCGAGAAAATGGAGGCACAGCTTGGTAAAGATGTTGTTCCTTTCAATTTCTTGACTCCGATGAGGATCATCAGAGACGCGATTTCGGCGGTGGAAGGAAAGAGTCCTGTTGTGGTATCAGAAGGAGCTAATACGATGGATGTTGGAAGATCGGTTTTGGTGCAGAAAGAGCCGAGGACGAGGCTTGATGCAGGAACTTGGGGAACAATGGGTGTTGGTTTAGGTTATTGTATCGCTGCTGCTGTTGCTTCTCCTGATCGTCTTGTTGTCGCTGTTGAAGGAGACTCTGGTTTTGGATTCAGCGCCATGGAAGTTGAGGTATATAGTAAAACGTTTCCATAAATATGGAAATTGTCTTTGTCTAATCGTATTTTATTGATGCAGACATTGGTTCGGTACAATCTTGCTGTGGTGGTTATAGTGTTCAACAATGGTGGTGTCTATGGTGGTGATAGGAGGAGTCCTGAAGAGATCTCAGGTCCTCATAAAGAAGATCCAGCACCGACATCGTTTGTGCCAAATGCAGGCTATCACAAGCTTATTGAAGCCTTTGGAGGCAAAGGGTATGTTGTGGAAACACCCGATGAGCTGAAATCGGCTCTCTCTGAGTCGTTCGCTGCGAGAAAACCGGCGGTGGTTAATGTTATCGTCGATCCTTTTGCTGGTGCTGAGAGTGGGAGATTGCAGCACAAGAACTAAAGAAGCTTTGTGTAGAGAGTTCAATAAAAAAATGTTGTTGAAGTTGTATTTTAGTTTTTACTACTGTAAACTGGATCATAAACGGTCCGGTTTGAATTTAAACCAAAATTGAATAAAATACGTTTCCGGTTTAGTTCACATTAGCTCCTTCGTGTTTAACGAAACCTAAAGCTATTTATAATGCGCATGTTAGTCTTTTATTGGAGTCTGAGAAGAAAAACAGAGAACAGTGTTGCGTTGCCTAGGAGACAATATGAGACCAGGTCATTGAATCATCTTCCTCGATAAACTTTTCAATTTTCGATTGCGTATCTGGGATTGATGTTGGAATTTTTTTTTTTTTTTTTTTTTTTTAATTTGATTTCAGAACTTCCTGGGTTTTATTACGACGAGGAGAAGAACAGATACTTCCCCATTAAAGGCCCTATCCCTGGTTCAAAATCTGTTACTTCTTCAAGAACGAAACGAAAAAAAGCCGACCCAGTGCCTGTACAGGTCGGTTAATACTAGCTTTACTTAAAAATTTGGACTTTTTTTTCGAATTTCTGCAAAGTTCGAATTTTGCAGAGTCAGTGAAAGTTTTCAGCTTCTTTAGCTCGTATTCTGGCTTGTAATGTTAAATCGCTTATTACCAGGAACCTAATTATCAGAAGAGAACGAAACTAAAAGCATTGAAGCTACTTTATACACGAGAGCTAAGTGGCAATGTGATTCGTCTCAATAAGAAGAAGTCTAACTTCAAGGAGGAGATCCAAAAGACACAAGCCTCTAATCCTGTGGTATTTACCACCCAAAACTCTTAACATTTCTGTTTTCTTATTAAGATTACAAGAAGATAGATATGAAACAGTCTTCTTTGTGTGTTTTTGTGCAATGGTGATTGATGATGCTTAGGTATGGAGATATGGATCGACGGAACACCTAGGCGATGCTGCTTTGAAAAAGTTTCAGACTGATGTACAAACATCTGCAGGCTTGACTCCAAGGAACATCTTAATAGCAGGCAGTACAGAAGGCTGCTTGAGGTATGTTATATGACTCATTAGGTTTTATCAATGTTTAAGACTGTACATTGAGTGTTTAGTCGTAGCTGTTATTTTGCATACCAACCTATATATGCTTTGGAAGTTTGTTCTTGCAGCGTACTGAGAGTTTCCGAAGCTGGAAATGTACTCTTTGACGAGTCTGAAGCTCAAGATTTTGATGGTGGAATCGAGTGCGATCCAGATTGTCTTCTTCCTCGCAAAGTAAAAGATGCAGAGTTAGTGAAACCACCTAGACTCTTATGGAAACCTGCACGCTCTCGATTACATGCGTTATCTAGTATCTCTTCTATTCAGTTGATTGGGAAACAGGATGAATCTGAAATCTTCCAGAGTGTGAAACGGGCATTGTATCCTTTGAATGTGTGTGTCTTCTTCTCTTTTTGCTTTCCTCTCTTGATCTCCCATTTTGTTAAAAACCTTGACACTAGAAAACAGGATAACTACTCTGGGATCAACTGGCTGTGGATCAATCTTTTTCTTGAATCTTGCTGAGGAACCGTATATGGTCTCTCCACGAAGCCTCCAAGGGAATGTTTCCTCTAAGTGTACCATTTGGACAGCTGATTGCAGTACAAGTGGGAGTCATGCAGCTATTGGTACCTTCTTCTTTCTTACTTTTGGTGTTATAATAAGAAAGCAAACTAAACGGTAGAAGGAAAGACAGATATGATACTATCATATTGGCACTTATATAAGGATTTTGATATATTATAGGTACCGACCTAGGAGCAGCTTTGGTTGATTTGGAAACAGGAGCAGGTTCATACTTTCTCCGAAGCAAAAGCGATGTATTAGCGCTACAGTTTCATCAATCGGTAAAAGTTCTGTTGATCAGTTAATTCTCATTACTGTTTCTCAACTGCTGGTTGCTATATGTTCGTTTTTACTGAAGGATACATGTGTTCATGCTGTTTCCACCAGGGAAACATTGTTCAATGCGGGCTCAGAAATGGAGCCATTGTGTCGGTTGATGTACGTGAGAGACCAGGGAGACCTTTCCCAAGCCTCACTAGACACAACATACCAACCGGTCAAAATAGTAAAAACCGTGATAAATTCTTCGAGGTACTTCTAAGATATATAACGACTTTGTTTGTGGTCACAAGTTTTCATCTCTTTCCCTCACAACAGTCTGCTAATAGTTTTCTCTAATTGTTTACTTTTTCAGCTTAGAGGAAACATAAATCCGTCTCGTGTAATCTATATGCCTACATCTCTTACATGGTTGGTAAACGACTTCAACCATATATGAAAATTCTCTATAACTCTTTGTTTTTCCTGACTCTATAATTCGCTATTTCCCTAGCCTGAAGACACTGGAAACTTATGATCAGTACTTAATGGCAAGCTCCATGGATGGAACGGTGAGTACTGATACAAGCTCTAGCTTCTGCATAATGCTTACTAAGAGATTTTCCAATAGTATTTCGATCGATATCTAAAGAGACATACTTTTCGCTTTTTCTTAGATTAAGCTATTCGATCAACGCATGGTTAAGAGAGGAGTCGCTGTACAGAAATATGAAGGACATGTAAATTCTCATACTCGCATCGAATTTGGCATCGACCCTTCAGAAAGATTTCTTATTTCAGGTAATAGAAACATAACCGTAATGTTGGATTTAGGAAAAGGATCAAGAGTTTGCTTTCAGTGAGATGATTTGAATTTTTTTTTGGGTGTTTGATTCAGGAGGAGAGGACTGCTATACTCGCATTTGGAGTATCAAATCTGGTCAACTTTTGTCTGCAAATAAATTCTCCAACACTGTCCCTTCAGTTGTGTGTTGGTCTTCTGTTAAAAGTAATTACAGACTGATCCTTCTCCTTGCTTCCTTGACTTCTTGTGTTCTTTTTTTATCTTGAGTGGAATCAGTAACTTGTAAGTTTTGGACTTTCAGGGCAAAGAGAAATGAAAGACGGCATTGTTCACGGTGCATGGCTTGGATCACGCGAAGCAATATTCAACGTGTTCTAAAGATGTTCACTACTTAGCAAGAATGTTTTAAGGCAATGGAAGCTGTTGCTAGAGATTCAAATTCAGTAGATTGCAGCAGAAACCATGATCAGATTCAGGATAGAAAGTTGTTTTCTCTTCCCTTGTAACAATAATAGGATCAATTGTTTTGATATTGTAAAGAAGATTTTCTTCCATCTTCAATGATAATGAGTTTTGGAAAAGTAAAAACTTCAATCAAATATCTACACTTGACTCAAAAACTGATAACTCTGCAACTGAGTGACAATCTTCCCCTTGTATAAATATATAGTTTCCTCAATGAAGCCAACATAGACAAAAACAGTATTAACCGATTCTTATATTGCTAAAGCCTTAGTATCATCTCAGGGAACTTTGTTGAAGAATTTAGTTATTGAAGCTTGCTTTGGCCCTCCAGGTTGTTCCACCTTAGAAGAAGCTTTTCCTTTCTTCTTTGATCTACCAACGACTTTTCTGTTCCTCTTCACAGGAGAAATGCTGCTCTTCTGAGAACTACTAATGCTCTTGAGCTTGTGAAACTGCTGCGACGAAGGACAAGTTTGTTCTCTCTC